>JAXCGZ010012289.1:22500-25000 GCA_037179515.1 Halocaridina rubra | reverse complement strand
CAGCATAAAACAAGAATAGATAAAAAGAATTTGGCCAATGAGTTCGTCTTACCTGATATCTTTGATATCAAAACCACGATCAGATTGTGGTATCTATGGTCCTACTAGTGAGCAAAATAATTTCCAAATAACTCAAGAATAAGTAAATCAATTGTATACATGATGTGCAAGACAGAATTTCACTTAGGAACGAAATGAGACGCCAGATGGATGGAAGATATTATGATTATATCCTGTGCATTGTATCAAATAACAAATATAATTAATAAAAAGAGGTTATGGTTAACAACCTTCTTAAGCTTCTCAACAGAATTACTTACATAGTTGTAAAAAGATTTACGATATTGCGTAGCTTTGCCATTATATTCCAGAGATATCTCGACTTCTGTTTATCCTATCTATAAGAGTATAAATTTGCAACTGACAAGTAATCAGTGTCAGTGTTATATGTTTAGCCCAAATTATGTCTTAGTTTACATGTCGTTGGTTTTACTAACCCTTGACCTAAAATGTCTATAAGGTTTGTTCCATTTCATTAAAGAAAAATTCTAGTGGTGTGAAATACAAAAGGTAATATAAGATTGAATTTTTCTTTGGTAGCCGCAGTAGCTCAGTGGGAAAGCACGCGAGTCGGAAAACCACAAAGGCTGGTTCGAGCCCACCGTAGTACATTAGGAAGGGTATCCATTCTTAATCCTTCTGCTTTTTTTTTCACCCCCATTTATGAGGACTATTTGTGGACGAGTGGATGTAGAGGTAAATCACAGAATGATGGAAGCTAGTAAATGTCTATGTGGGTTGAAGAAGTGTAATGAGAAATAGATATTTGGGAATGAATGCAAAGAGAAGGATATATTAAGGTGTGATTGTGCCGACAGCACTGTATGTAGCAGAGACTTGGAATGCAAGAGAGGGTGAAAGAAACAAGTTGACTGTAATGGAGATGAGGTGTTTGAGAGGTATGATTGTGTATCTAGAATAGAGTAAGAAATGAGGATGTCAGGCGAAGAACGGGTGTTGGAATGAAGCTGTCGGATAGGTAAGATCAGAAAGTGTTGAGATGGTTTGGACACATGGTAAGGATGAGTAATGAACGATTAGTGAAGAGAGTGTGGAGTGCAGAGGTGATTGGAGTTAGGTTAAGAGGGAGACCTAGAATGAGATGGATGGATGGCGTGAAAAGAGCACTGAATGCACGTGGAATGTCCGTGGAATAGGTAAGAGTGCGTGCAAGAGATAGGAATGAGTGGAGGAAGAATGTTCATATATGACACGGCCCAAAGGGATTGCTCGCACCTGTTATCTCAGTGAACTGTGGTGGACGGGTGTGAGGGGAGTTGTCATTTGATGAAGCGGTGGGGGTAAACCAGCTGCGGCTGTCGGGCCTCAATGTAGAATACCCTTGCCCACTTACCTTGTGGATGACCCAAGCAGGGTGGAAAGAGGGGAAACGTGGCAACCCTCTATCCCCAAGGAGCTGAGAGGAGTGCTTGAGGTGTGTATGTGGATCGTGGTGAATGCGCGTTTCTTGGCTCGGTCACCCCCCTTACAAGGGGGAATGAGGCATATGTCTATGTATGTATTTGTGACGCTTAAAACGGTGCAACTCAAGTACTATAAAGTAACACCAGACTCACATTAGAGGTCTCACCTTCGATTCCCCATTGGGATTTGCATATAAATATCATCTCTGTGCCAGAATCTCGTGGGACTAAAACGCAGAAGATAGTGGCTTCTCTCGCTGATAGCTCTTGCATACTCAACAGGCTCAGAGACTACACTAATAGATGCTCGAGGAAAATGATGGAACATTACCTTAAAGAGCTCTAGCGGGTCTTGTAGTTCTCAGAGGGAAAAAGAATTTTTCCACAAGAAATTCAGTTACTTTTTTTTTTTCCAAACTTTTACCAGTAATTACTGCTCTCTGTCGTTAAAGAACTTACGTCGTTCTCTTTCTTCCATTGCCAGATACTTGAGCTTAATTAATCTTTTACTTTCCTCCTTTCTCTTTCCAGTTTCCCCCAAAAGCTTTTTCTTTTCAACATACATCGTACTCTCTCTCTCTCTCTCTCTCTCTCTCTCTCTCTCTCTCTCTCTCTCTCTCTCTCTCTCTCTCTCTCTCTCTCTCTCTCTCTCTCTCTCTCTCTCTCCTTTTCCTCTTGACCCCCTAAAATAAGAAAAAAAAAATGAAATGGGGAAAAAAATTTAAGCATTTTCGCCCAGAACCAAAATTCCAGGAAGCCGCTAAGAGGGGGAAAAGAACGAGAAGTAGAAGGAATTCTGGAAAAATATATGAAGACACAATTCCAGTCGTAGACAGAAAATAGGTAGAAGAATTCTGGAATGATTCCAGTCGTAAATGAAATTGCAAATACGAAGTAATGCATTTGACAAATGCTCCTGAGAATGGTATTTTAAGCGGGTGAGTACGAAATAATGAGAAAATTCTAAAAGTTATATTTTGGAAGGAATTTTGGAATGATATACGAAGTACCGTAAA
>JAXCGZ010012289.1:5000-12500 GCA_037179515.1 Halocaridina rubra | reverse complement strand
TGTCTATTAAATAAAGTGAATTTAAAAAAGTAACATTTAGGTACACACAATAGAATGCAAATATTCGGAGACTTTAAGCACTACCTCGGGTCTACAACCTTTGTAGTACCATATGCCACTTTTAGCTAAATTAATTTTGTAAAAAAAATAAAAATAAAAATAAAAGAAGGCTTATATATATATATATATATATATATATATATATATATATATATATATATATATATATATATATATATATATATATATATATATATAGAGAGAGAGAGAGAGAGAGAGAGAGAGAGAGAGAGAGAGAGAGAGAGAGAGAGAGAGAGAGAGAGTTCTCAGTTTTCTCTCCCAGCTAAAAGATTTAATCCAAAATGTAATTAATGCAATGAGAGCATTAAAAAAATTGAATAAACATAATTAAGACCCTATGTTTACAATATTGTCCAAAATAATTAGGCTACTACAACTACAAAAAAAAACACGCACACACACACACACATACATACATACATATATATATATATATATATATATATACATATATATATATATATATATATATATATATATATATATATATATATATATATATATATATATATATATATATATATATATATATAAGGAAAATAATTGCCTTCATTTTTACATTTAGCATAACTCCACTTTCATATGGGGCCTTATATATATATATATATATATATATATATATATATATATATATATATATATATATATATATATATATATATATATATATATATATATATATATATATATAATTTTTCACTTTATCAGCCTAATCGTGAGTATAATTATTCACTTTACATAGCAAGGACTCGAAATATTTTAGATTGTTCACAAACACCCTAGGGTCCGCAGACAACAGTTTGGGAACCACGTCTCTAGAAGAGATGACTACTATTGCAATATTGTTTAAACTGCAAGAATGCCTAAAATGTATTAATATGGCGTAAATCAAGGCATTTCACCAATGTATCGGACATAATAAAGTATTTTGGAAGGAACTACGAAAAAAAGGCTTTTAAATAGGCCAAAGCGACTCCAAAAATGTTAGCGTGGAACAGCGACCCCATTGAAACATGGGAAAAGCTGTCAACAAAAACAATAGACTGGATTAAGTGTAATTTTTTGAAAATTCTTTATCGTCAATACCAATAAATTGTCAACAAAGAGATTAATGAAAAACAGCGACCCCATATGGATGTGGAAAAAAGGAGTCGACTTGTAAATGATAAATATATTCCATTGGATGGAATATCAGTTCAGATTCGTATTTTGCATCCTTCCATAAGCCTAGCCAAGAGACGAATATTGCCACCACTTCTTGATGTGAAGAGCTGCTGTATAAAAACCCAACTTTACTCTATTGAGGTATTAAGGCTGCAAATTTGAGATTAGGTTAGGTTGGTTAGGATATTTAAGTACCCACCGCTGTCCACCAATATTGGCCCTAACACACACAAAATAATAAAGAAAAAAAGTATCAGAATAATTCATAATACATCAAAACTTATAATTAAAGAATAGTTTAGTCCAAAACAGAGAGGATGTGCATTAAACGAATCGTTACCAAACAGCGACCGCATATGAACGTGGGAAAAAGGTTCGACAACTAAATTATATATAAATTCCTCTGAAAGTAATTTCTCGAAAATTCGGAAACTACTTCATAGAGATTAGCAAGACACAGTGGCCCCATATGAACATGGAAAACCAGTTATTTTTTTCTTATATATTCGGTTACAAAATCATTTGTATCTAAATATGAACATTTCCGTTTGTCAATTTTGAATATTCTTGAATCCATAGACTAGATAATTGATTATAATATTTAAAGTACGTAATCAATAGTCATGTACGATAGTTAAAACTAATTATGATAATCAGTAATAAACAAGCTAAATTGTAATATGCAAAACAGGATATTTTGTTATTAGGCTTATGTACATAATCGTCTAACCTATATATTGTATTTTCTTCTAAAATCGTATCAACAAATACAGTCTAACTCAAAATCACCCGTTTTTTATGTTTTTGTATATATAAATAATCGTAAAACGATACAAATTTTTCATTTAAAAAAAATTAACTCCAAATTTTCGCTAAAAAGTATAAATAAAATAGTTAAAGTAAGACAAAACTAAGTAATTAGTAGAAAAAAAAACAAGTGCTGTACAAATTAAATATATGTAGACGGGAAGACGTGTCCATCAATGTCCTGATAAAAACGAATTTTCAGATTTTTTTGCTTTTTACAGTAACCGAAATCTAATTCAATATATTTTGGGGAATATATATATATATATATATATATATATATATATATATATATATATATATATATATATATATATATATAATTCTCGTTATATTAAGCCAAGAAAAAACAATTATCAGTGTATCGTTTTTTATTTTTTTTCACAAAACGGAAATGTTAACTAAGCTTTTTTTTTTTTCTATTGATTTATCATTGTATGAATTCAGGAAGACACGTTTGGAGATATATTCATACTATTTTTTTTTTAATACAATTAAGGAAATTTACCAATGACGGAAATTGAAAGCAAGTGGATGTTGCTGTATTTAAAGGTATGTGAAAAAAAAAATATTCTTTTACAATTTCATATATCTCTATTAATCACTATTAATCATTGAAATTGTTGTTTTTAATTTTGATTTTTTCATTGTTGTGTATTTTCATTTCACTCTTTGGAAGCGCTAAAGTAAATCTCTACCACTATAAATATTACATAGTAATTTATTATCGTGAGGGAAAAAGTTGTATAAGTTACATATACTGATAAAATTCAAGAATTTTTGGTATTGTTTAATATTGGACTATTAATATGTATAATATTATAGACTATTTCATTGCTCTAAATTATATTGATATAGTAAGTCATCATATATAAAGTACTATATAGTGCTTTATAATTATTTAAAAGAAGGTAAGCGTTATACTTATTAAAAAAAAACCCTCAAGAATTTTAATTATGATGTGGTTAACTGAACAACTGCTATAGCATAATCGCATTAAGCTATCTATAAAACAACTATATCTACCAATTAACGTGGTAATCAGTAATTAGGGTATGTCACTAATATAAATTTCTCATGCTGTTTAGTCTAAATAATCACATGCTTATAAGTTACTATAGTTAAGAAATCTACATATATTGTTAGATTTCCAATACGTAGGCTGTATAGTTAAGGTTTTGTTCCCTACATGTTGCATGTGTGTTTTATTTTACTCATTTTCTTAGTTTTGTAATTAAATAAATTCTATGCGATGCTAGGAGTCGATAGGATTATTATTTATATAATATTTATATATTTCATGTGATTTTATTCGTGTATTTGATTCAAGTACAAATTTAAATTTCGTAATTTAAACTTACTAAATAATAAAGTATCTATCTATCTATCTATCTATCTATCTATCTATCTATCTATCTATCTATATATATATATATATATATATATATATATATATATATATATATATATATATATATATATATATATATATATATATATATATATATGCGCATATGTATGTGTGTACACAGTGCATTGGTTGCTATATAATACCATTTAATAAACCACGGAATCAATGTTAAGTGTGACAGTATGAAATTCCGGTTGTCATCAGAAATACATCCAACAATGAAATGAATTAAATACGGCTTTCGTAGTATTGCATTTATGTAGGAGAGGCTTAGAACCAAAATTTTACATTTATTTATTTTCGTTTATTAATATTCTTGTTTTTTTTCGATAAATGTTTACTTTTACATTTAAATGATTAGATAGTTTAAAGAATGGTATAACAACTCAACAACAATAATTTCAACAAACATATAGTTTTTTAGATGGATATGGCCTATCCCAACTCAATCCAGCAAAACCTATCTATGAGTTATCGTAAATTACATGAGACTTTTTCCAACTGGATTTGTAAAATAATTTAATTTATTTTTTCATTAACTCATTTTTATATATTCAACTTGAGTATAATGAAGACCCATCATACCTATATTAACATCCTTGCCATTGGGAATATATATTTCATGTCTATTAATAATGAAACATTAAGTATTCAAAACTTATCTTGGACCTCACATGCATTATTTAAACATCTTTGTATGCTGCGCGAGTATAACAGTCGATATATAGTGAGTGGTAAAACAGTATCTTCTTGAATTCTACGTAAAAAGCTTACGCGTTTAATGCGTAGACCCCCCCTTACATTAGGTTTAGTCCTTAGGCCTACATTAAGCGTATAGGCGCATTGAGTAAAATCGTGGCTTTATTAAGCTTCGTTTTTGATATAGAAAAATTGACTCGTATTATAATTAACGCCTGTCGTCCCAGCAGGCTACCGAGTCTCTCGCTCTCTCTCTCTCTCTCTCTTTATATATATATATATATATATATATATATATATATATATATATATATATATATATATATATATATATATATATATATATATATATATATATATATATATATATATATATATATATATATATATATATATATGTATATATATATATTTCATTTCGACCCTGGCCGGGACTCGAACCTGTGACACATATTGTGCCTTGGTTTGAGTCACATCACGGGGCAAAACATGATTTATATTTTCACATACGTTAATGAGTTTATGCGTTTGTATATATATATATATATATATATATATATATATATATATATATATATATATATATATATATATATATATATATATATATATGTACATATATATATATATATATATATATATATATATATATATATATATATATATATATATATTGTGTGTGTGTGTGTGTGTGTGTGTGTGTGTGTGTGTGTGTGTGTGTGTGTGTGTGTGTAAGTAAAACAGATGTAGAAAATCAGAAAAGTAATGCCAATATTCACTAAAATAAAACCGAACAACCACAGTTCATAACGATAAATAATCATTAAATTCTTAAATGGTTTTGGTCAGAAGTGAGGGTGGGCTGTTGTCGTACTACACAGTGTTATTATTAACAAACATTTAACAATGGGGTTGGCAGGTATATTGAAGGCTCTCTGGCATACCTTTGCATCATCACATACTTGGCATACTACTGCAGCGTGGTTGTATATCTGATGCTGCAACGTGTGTGTGTGTGTGTGTGTGTGTGTGTGTGTGTGTGTGTACACTAGGATGGAATATCAAGTTTAGGGTGTGAGATGAAGGAGCTGTTATTGGGATACATGGGGAGAGTAGAGAGTAAGAGAGGGGGTCAGATGGGGAGTATATCGATGTAGGGGGAGGAGTGGATGAATGGGGGACTGAGGAGGTGATTGGAGAAATGGTGGAGGGAGGATTTTACAGGAGGAAAGGAGTGGAAGTAGGTGGGAAGAGAAGTGGAGGTTGGTAATGGAGAATATGGATGGGTTGGATATGAAACTTAAGACACACAGTATAATAATTCATTTATAGTGGATTGGGAACTATATGCAGAAGTACTCTTACTCTTCTCTATTGATAAATTGTGAGAATTGCTTACTTCTGCGTGACTAGAAACGGAGAACTACTCGCAGTGATCTTATTTTTTTCCACCACCAAGCATGTATAATACGCATATAAGTAGCCTTTTCAGGACTATATAGTGATGAAACGTGCATACAAAAATTAATTACATATATACCTACACAAAGATATGTAAGATTATAATGTATTATAAAGAATTTTCATAGGTAGGAGACCGGTAACTGAGAACTGTGCCCTCATTGATAACGTATACATAAACTGACTATGCATGGCTATGAGGCGTGGAATCACGAGTGAGGATTTTATTCTTTGATTCGTAATGGTTAGTCAAGTAGGTTACCGTGTAGGCAAATATATATATATATATATATATAATATATATATATATATATATATATATATATATATATATATATATATATATATATATATATATATATATATATATTAATCATTTTTACCCTTACCGGGACTTGAACCTGGGACTTAAAATTACTAAGCCAAGGCGCCTTGGCTTAGTAATTACAACCTTCTGTGGATGTAGTTGGTAGTGCCTTGGCTTAGTAATTATATATATATATATATATATATATATATATATATATATATATATATATATATATATATATATATATATATTATATACACACACGCACACACACTTTTCCGATGATAATATAATCATACAAATAGACTATCTTTTCAAGACTATTGGACAGGAAAACTCTAACCACTACTTTATTCCACCTTTCGCTCAGGCTATCAATCTGTCTTTATATACCGTCTACTTTTAATATATATATATATATATATATATATATATATATATATATATATATATATATATATATATATATATATATATATATATATATATATATATATATATATATATATATATATATATATATATATATATATATATGACATTTTCATCATCATAATTATTATTTCTGGTTTGTGTGTGTGTGTGTGTGGCAACAATGCACAACGGAGTTTGGAGGGCACGATACATAATAAGGCAAAGCGAAGGCGCTTACATGGTGCCAAGGTAATTTGTTCTTAATGATGCGAGTATCTAAAGCAGCTATTAGCTGAATCTGCTTCGCCGTATTTGTGTAATAAAAGATCTGCCTTATTTTCCTTATTTATTTACCTATTTATATATTTATTTCTTCATTTATTTATTATTTATTTGTAGATATTTTTATTTATGTAGTTTGGATATTTTATGGCATTATCTATATATATATATATATATATATATATATATATATATATATATATATATATATATATATATATATATATATATATATATATATATATATATATATATATATATATATATATATATATATATATATATATATATATATATATATATATATATATATATATATATATATATATATATATATATATATATATATATATATATATATATATAAATATATATATATATATATATATATATATATATATATATATATATATATATATATATATATATATATATATATATATATATATATATATATATATATATGTGTGTGTGTGTGTGTGTGTGTGTGTGTGTGTGTGTGTGTGTGTGTGTGTGTGTGTGTGTGTGTGTGTGTGTGTGTGTGGCTTTAGCGAACCCTAAGCTCAGTGAGGATTCTGATTTATTATTAAGTATATCTATTCTCTTACTGTCTACTCATGGTGTAATACCACACATGGGACCCCACTCTTCTTTCTCTGGATCTTATCCCACTTCTGTGTGGGGTCGGACCCCACTACCCTCGCTACTTTATCCCTTAGACACTCAGGGGGGAGTCGACCTTGTGACGTCCTTGGATGAGATGCAAGGGTTATGGGCTCTGATGTCTTGATGGGGGGATCCATGGGATGGGTTAGGGGTATGCGCTGAGCTCGCGATGGGCAGTTTCGGTTTCGTTCTGACGTAACAGAGC
>JAXCGZ010012289.1:0-2500 GCA_037179515.1 Halocaridina rubra | reverse complement strand
GAATGCATATGCTGCCCTTACTACGCCATTTATATGTATTTCTGGAGACAAATCTGCCAGTATGTTTACTCCTAGATCTCTCTCATTTTCTGTCTCTTGAAGTTGTACTCCAGCCACCGAGTAGTCAAGCTTGGGCCTTCTTGCACTTGTACCCATTCTCATTACCTTACATTTTGAGGTATTGAATTTCATTAGCCACTTTTCTGACCACTCATGCAGATTATTTAGATCCTCCTGAAGTTCTCTACCATTGTTCTCGTTTTTTACTTTCTTCACAATCTTTGCATCATCTGCAAACATATTCATGAATGAATTTACAGACTCTGGTAGGTCATTTACATATACAAGGAACAAAAGTGGCCCTAAAACTGAACCCTGTGGAACTCCACTACTAACTCTTCTCCATTCAGACACTGAGTGTCTTACTCTAACCCTCTGTTCCCTTCCTTCTAAGTAAGTTTTTATCCATTCCAAGACATTTCCACCTATTCTAGCCATTGATTGCAGCTTCCTAATAAGTCTCCCATGTGGAACAGTGTCAAACGCTTTCTGGAAGTCTAGGAATATGCAATCTGCCCAGCCCTCTCTTTCCTGTAAGATTTGGCTTACCTCATCATAAAATTCTAATAAGTTTGTTACTGTTGATCTTCCTTCTCTGAAGCCATGTTGCCTCACTGACAAAAAGTTGAAGGATTCCAAGTGAAGAGAGATATGTTTCCTTAGTAGTTTCTCCATAAGTTTGCAAACTATGCTGGTCAAGGAAACTGGTCTATAGTTCAGAGCCGTATCCCTCCTTCCCTTTTTGAAGATAGGTATCACATTTGCTTGTTTCCAGCATCTTGGAATCTCCCCCGACTCCAGTGACTCCTTAAATATGATACTTAGTGCCACTGATATTGTGTTTGCGCATTTTTTAAGCACATGAGGGGATATGTCATCAGGACCTGTAGCTTTATGAACATCTAAATCCATCAGCGCTTTGCATACCTCTGTGGCTGTAAGGTTGATGTTCTCTAATACCGGCCCTTGAGCTTCTATCACTGCAATCTGAGGGGGTGGGGTATTTTCTACTGTAAATACTGACTGAAACTCCTTGTTCAATTCTTTGCAGATCTCTTCGTCCGTCTCAGTGATGCTTCCATCCGCTCTCTTTAGCCTTAAAACCTGTTCTTTTACCTTCAGTTTTCCTCTGATAAAGCTGTGGAAAAGCTTGGGATTTTCTTTAGCCTTCCTGGTGATGTCCCTCTCATAATCTCTCTCTGCCTCTCTCCTTTTACTTAGGTAGTCATTTCTTGCTCTTTTGTAGGTTTGCCAGGCATTTTTGTTTTTTCTCCTCCTATACCTTTTCCAGCATTTGTCTCTCCACTCCTTAGCTCTTTTACACCCATTATCGAACCATTTCTCTCTGGCATGAATTACACCTACTTTGGTGACAGGTATGCAGCAATCTACGATCTTCCCATATTTCTCACAAAAGATGTCATACATTTCTTGTACAGATTTGTTGTAAAATAAGGTTCTCCAGTCAATAACTGCAAAAAGCTCATTCATTTTGATGTAATCTCCTTTCGGATAGTTCCTCCTCATGTCCTCAGTGCCTCTACTCTCAGGAAGAATGTCTTCAATGATATACTCCATCAACAACACACAGTGGTCACTCTTTCCAATTGGTGGTTCATACTCAATGTTTTCAATATCCAACACATTATCTGTGAACACTAGATCAAGTAGTGATGGCTCATCCCCACCCCTGGCTCTTGTTGGTTCCATTACATGTTGGTGTAGGAAATTCCCTTGTACGCAATCTAGGAATCTTGCCCCAAATGAGTCCTCACCACTGTGTGGGTCAAGATTTATCCAATCTATCTCTTTATGATTAAAGTCTCCCATAATCAAAATCCTACATTTTTTCTCCCGTGCCATGTTAACAACTGAGTTTATGACTTCAATAGTACCTATATGACTTTCCTCATAAATTTCAAGCCTATTTTGGTTCCTTGGTGGGTTGTATACAACAGTTATTATAATGCTCTCTGACCCAGTATTTATGCGAGCAACAAGAAATTCCCTGAACTCACTTTCTATAGCCAAGTTTATTTCTTCAACTTGAATCCTCTCACTTATGAGCAGTGCTATCCCTCCACCAGTCCTCTCAGATCTTTCGACCCTTAGTATTCTGAAGCCCTTAGGAAAAACTGTGACACTGTTTATGTCCTCACTCAACTTAGTCTCTGTAATTGCTACTATATCTGCCTTACTGTTGTGGATCCTATCTTTTAATTCTACTGCCTTACCAGCTAATCCATCAGCATTTGTGTATAACAATCTTAATGAGGCCCCATCCCCTGATCTTCTGTCATTATCTTCTTTATCTCCCCTTTGTCTGGAAGTATTCTGTAACGAAAATTTTTCTTCTCTTCTTCATTTCTTTCATCATTTAACCTTCTTGCCTCTTGCAACAAGTTTTTGATCTTTCCCATCTCTTCCTGTGTTCTGTATC
>JAXCGZ010012288.1:0-32573 GCA_037179515.1 Halocaridina rubra | reverse complement strand
CTAAATTCCTTTCTTAACACCCCGTGCCGGGTTGGAATGTGTGTTTGTCACTTCCTGAATCGAGCTCTCTAACCACTGCTCTGCCTCAGTCCCATATGGTGGGATTGAAGGCAGGTTTGTCATTTCCCAATTTGAGCATTCTAACCACTGTCATATCACGGTCCCTTGTGGTGATATCAAACACTGGTTTGTTAATATTAAGTGCTCTATCCGCTGAGCTACCACAGTCCTCTGCATTGTCCCTTGTGTATAGGTACCTTAATTGCTATATCCCCAAGGAGCTAAAAGGAGTGATTGAGGTATACTGTATTTGGAATATGGTAAATGTGTATGCTTTGACTTGGCCACCTACCTTACTAGGGGGATTGCAACCATTGTATATGTATGTACTACGCCACAACAGATTTCATATCGCGTTGTCTTTTCAGGGATACTACGCTACAAGGTTGATTTACAACAACTGGCCGACTTGGAGGAAGAGTTCAACGACATCGACCTGGATGATTACATGTAAATAGGTCACTAACAGGGGACAGGAACAGCAAGATGCAGTTGCCAGAAAGCAGAATGTTGCGGGGGAGCATAGTTATGAAGGCTGTATATCAGTTGCTTGCATGATTTCGAAAGAAGAAAAAAGTAGGAAGCTACCACGCTATTGTAACGGAATTCTATTCAGGGTGTCACAGAGGAGGGACGAGAGGGAGATTGTTAGGTTGTTCTCATTAAAGAATCTTTGAGAAAGTGGTCACAGACAAGTGAGGATTTACCCAAGATATCAAAGGTTAGGAATGGCAAAAACTGAGAGACTTGTACAGTGAAAAATGGTGTTGCTCTTCTCGTGCGTTGGCTGTCACAGAGCTGACGAGTAGTTTGGGTGCTGCACGACTCGAGCATCCCCTTCGTTGACCTGCGCATCTATGAAAGAACCACTTTGCCTTGTTAAGTGGTTTTCATTGTTGCCTGACAATCAGGCTATTTTCTGTTTATAATATTAAATTTTGAATATAATAATATTAATTACATAAGAAAAAATCATTAATTATCCTTGGTATATCTTAAATAGGAGGATGGGCACATTGTGTGAGGTACTCAGGATGATATGGGGGGGAGACTAGAATGTATTTTGGAAGGGCTGCATGGTATGTGGATTTAGTTTTATTTTTTTCTTACACTGCCAATGCTGTTAACCATATAACCATCTTTGGTATTTTTTTTTTTTTCCTATCTCTAATCCACTGATGGCAATGGCATATTTCATGTGCTCACGTTATTATTAATGAATGAAATAAACAGAATCTTAATGATTTTTATCTCTGCTCTCAGTACTTACTGAATTTTATTAACTTAGGATTTTTTTATTTTTTTTATTTAAGGAGTAAATAATCATTATCCATAGGAATATCAATACAAATTTCTATATACATATAAGTAACGCTGAAATGGTAACATGCAGTTTAAAATGGTATAAAAGTCCCATTAAAGAAACAGCAGGTAAACAATCCTTATTAATTTCGTGACCTCAATTGGTGACCTTAAAATGCAGCACAAGAATAACCTGCTATTCTTGTATTGTACTTACAGAAAGTGACCTCAGTAGGTCACCTTAAAATACAATGTAAGAATACCCAGCTATTCTCATATTGTACTTTAAGAGAGTGACCTCTGCAGGTCATCTTTTCGAAGTATAATACAAGAATATACAGCTTGTATTGTACTATGAGAAAGTGACCTCAGCGGGTCAGTTTTTCAAAGCACAGTACAAAAATGCCTTGCTCTCCTCATATTGTTCTTTGAGAAAGTGACTTCAGCAGGTCACATTTTCAAAATCCGAAAGTGACTTCAGCAGGTCACATTTTCAAAATCCGAAAGTGACTTCAGCAGGTCACATTTTCAAAATCCGAAAGTGACTTCAGCAGGTCACATTTTCAAAATCCGAAAGTGACTTCAGCAGGTCACATTTTCAAAATCCAATACAAGAAAAGAATACTCGGCTATTCTCGTGTTTTTTGAGGTAACCATTTAAGGTCAAGAAATTAATGAGCACTTTATATATATTTTAGCTGTTGTTTTCTCTAATATGTCTTTTCCAACCATATATACGGTACATATTTGTGACTGGCCGCCCAGTCTGTGGAAACTTGCATTCTCTGAAAATCAAGCAGATGGAAACATATGGATGGGAGTTTAGTACTATTTGGTGCAGACCTCTTTAGATGCGACCATTTCTGCGCAAGCCTGATTTGGTGTAGATCTTTGGGTGTAAACCTTTTTCGGCACAGCAACTAACCTAACCGAGGTTAAGCTCGGCACCGAAATGGGCCATACCGTATGAATGGTGTTCACCGATGTCATGTTGTCCATTCACGAATGACTAACCCTAGCCCTTGTGACATAGGCATATCAACTAAAAGAAAGCTTTTTGTACTTGCTCGCTTTTAACAGAAATAGGAAAATAAATTCAGCTTTTCGGCAGTTGTGACTTGTGTGATTCCAGTTTTTTATTGTATCATTATCGCGCTCTGGAGGATGTCTCTCTGTATCGTCTTGTGATCATTCAGTCTGCAAACAATAGAAGCTGATACATTTGAAAAAGATTATCAGTGTGTGTATATTTTTTACGGCCTAATGCTGTATCTGGAAAATCTGGTGAGGCCAGAATAGAGGTAATTTTTAATGGAGTTCATTCAACTTTTTTAGGGTTTGGAAAAGTCGAATGTAGTCCCCTTTGAAGTACAGTATAGACATATGTTTATTCCCTTGAGATCATCTTCACTGGACATTTAGTACCATCATTCCATTCCATAAGTCTTTTACAGTATATAAGATGATTAATCTCTTGCTGCTATTATTTTACTAGGACCTGGGAAAGTTGATAAAATTCAGAGGGCCCAGTATAAATTTAATATTGTCCTTTGCATTGGTTAATTTATATCAGAACTATTTGCGTTTCAAACACTTGAGTATAGAGTTCAAAATGACTTGTGTCTGTAAATAAAGGGGAATCAAATTCAGGAGGTTCAGTTTAAATTAGAATTGTACTGTTCATCGGTTAATTTATACTAGAAATCAATCAAACAAGTATTGAACCGAAATTTTTGTCTATGAATTAAAATCAGAGGATCCATTATAAATTGATTTTGTATTGTACATTGGTTAATTTATACTAGAACTCTACTTATCAAACACGAGTATAGAATCGAAAATTCTACATCTTGGTTAATTTGTGCTAGAAATCATCTCTTCAGACAAGAGTGTAGCTTCAAAAATGACTTGTATTTGTGAATGAAGGGGAGTTCAATTCAAAGGATCCACTATATAGATCCTGTATAAATTAATATTGTACTATGCATTGGTTAATTTCTACTAAACTCATTATTAAACACCAGTATAAAATCGAAAATTGTGTGTATTAAAGGGGAGCTGCACAGCAAGATGAATCCAGCAGCTGGTTTGTACTGTTAAAATTGGTAGTAATTAAGTCAAATTTTTCATAGCTTTTCCAAATAGTGGTTTTTACCATTGAGAGTTAAAATGTATTACCCTTCATTAGAGCTGTGTTTTTGCTTTATAAAACTTTTATTGTATAAAGTGGTATGAGACGGATATATTGAATTCTCAGTATTAGATACGTTGAAAAAAAATAGGGTAAATATTATATATAACAAAGGAAAACTATTCACATTTTGTGTCCAGTGTACTGAAAGAATTACAGGGCTTAATAATTTTTGTTGAATAATAATACAGTAACTATTATGGGATAATGTAAGATAATTTACACTCCCCTACAGTTTCAAAAGGCGATTGTGTGGCAAGAAATGCACCCAAAAATGCCTTCCTATTTCCTTGTAAAGCATTAGCTACCCAAGAACATAAAAAAGGGAAGCTGAAAAATTTAGTAATAAACCGTTTAGATGATCTTTAAATGCATATATCCTGATAGAATATATTCTCCTTGATACTGTGATGAAGAATTATACAATTGCTGTTGTTTTTTTATTTAAATTTTTTATGTTTTATGTTTTTCTGTTTAGATGACTATTAGTAGTGAGTCAGTGTACACTGATGAGGAAACTCCATGGGTAGAAAAAGGGGATAGATCTATCAAAACTACTCTGATAATTGTGTTTTAGTTTCTGGGTTGTTTTTTGTATGAAACTTACGTCTATTATGACCCTTCAGGCTAAACTTACATCTGCTATGACCCTTCAAGTTGAATTTACATGTTATGACCTTTTTGGCTAGACTTTTGTCTATCATGACACTTCAGGATGATCTTACATCTGTTATGGCCATTGAAGCTAAATTTTCATCTGTAATGACCTTTGAGGCTAAATTTACATCTGTTATGACCCTTCAGGCTAAACTGCCATCTGTTATAACCTTTCAGGCAAAACTTGCATCCGTTATGATCCTTCAGGCTAAATTTACATTTATGACCCGTCAGGGTGAATTTACTATCTTAAGAACCGTGAGGCTGAATTTATGTCTGTTATGACTTCAGGTCAAGTTTATTTCAGAATTCTTACATAATCTGGTGACAAAAATATCGCTTGTGTTGATATCTGGTTTTTCTGTGCGTGTGTGTATCTGACTTGTATTCTTGTGGATTGGCTGTAGAAATTTGCCACGACACTATTTATTTGAATCCAATAGGACTTCTAATTAAACCTTCTTAACTTTTCTAAGTGTATTTTTATGTAGTGAATATATGTGGTCACTAGAAAGGAATTCTTTTGTGTTGGCATAGATGCAGCCACAATATTAGATGTTTTAAATAGGAGAGATTGTTATTATAGAATAGTAAATATGAAATTTTATGAATGAGAGGACATGTTCTTCATTAATTACACTTTTAGATGTTGAATATTTTTTGTTATTCTTTATTAGTGGACAGGAACTGTCATGTTGATACGGATTTCAGCCAGTTGAGAAATGAGAACGAAAAATTTTCTGAAGGAAAAACATTTAAAATATTATTATTTTTTTTTTATTAAATCTTATAGTTTTCATGCTGGATTCTATACACTGGATGTTATTTGTTTTTGTTATTGGTTCAAAATGACTAATCTTCCTCCAAAAGTTTGTGAATTTTAACCTGTAATGTCTCCTATTTATACGTTTTTCGTCTTTGTCAATGAAATGTATTTGTTAATTGTTTGTTGTTTTTATAAACCAGTTGTGTTTTTATTTAATTTAATTATTAGAGGGATATTTTGCCACTAATTGGTTTTTATTTTATTATTAGTGGAATATAGTGTTGCCACCGATAATTATCATATTGACGTGAACTTATAATTCTAAGTTAGATTACATCCATTTTCATTATACTGTATATGGTATATTTTCTAACAACAGTAGGACTTAATAATTATATTATGAGTATGCTTTAACACAGCCACCCTCCTTACAATGGGAATTGCAGCCATTGTATATGTATTGTATATTACATGTAATTTATTCCAATTTGTTTCTGATGCAAATTGATTAGCAAAAAATTTTGCATCATTATTGCTGTTCATTTTTCATTTTTATAAGTTTAATTCTTAATTTCACCAGGAAGAAACTACATTTGTTATGAAAGGCAGTGATGATAACAGGAACATCTAATGCAGTGTTTATAAAATACTAATCATTCTTTGCATGAAGGAATTCATACATTGGGTTTGTGCCTTTAGGACATCTGGCAGTGTATATTAGCCATTAGTGATAATTAGTGATTGTAAAACTAACTCAATTTCTGAGTACAGCGCTTTCTTATGTTTTATTTATTTAGGTATTATGTGTCTGATAGTCCCCAAAATGGGTTGGACACAGTATGTGGCTGGGGACTTAAGGCTGGATGCCCTTCCTTATGCCTCACAGTGGGCTCGATAGCGGATCTGTAAACCCTTGAGTTGAGTATTCTAACTGCTCGGCTGTTGTGCTCCCCACGGTACTTTCCTGACTTGAAATATTCTGGGATGAAGCCCTTGTAATTATCAGTGTGTTTTGATCAAAGATCTATCTCCAGGTGTGGTTATTTTTTTTGCCAAACTAGTATCTGTGCCTTATTGGGTATATATATTTGCTTTCCTGTTCCCACGGACAGGGTACTGAAGTATTTGTGAGAGGAAATGATGATCTAGGATGTTTGTAGCAGAGGAAACATAAACATTTAAAAGAAACATTTCAGAATTAATGAATGTCGATATAACCATATATATATATATATATATATATATATATATATATATATATATATATATATATATATATATATATATATATATATATATATATGGAAATGGAAAATATTAGTTTAGTTCATTTACCTCAATTGTTTGCATATACGCCGTTATTTTATTCGGAGATTAAGAAGTTGAAAAGATTGAAACAAAATTATTTGAGACTAAGAAGTTGAAAAGATTAAAATGAATAAAAATTGTTATTTAGAAGATTAAACAATATTAAAATATTTAATACTTATAAAGTTGAAACAAATTATACAAATATTTGAGACAATGAATTTGAAAAGATTAAAATATCAAAATACTTGGGACCTGAAAAGATTTAAATATAAAACTATGGAACTAAGAACTTGAAATTATTAAAATATAATAATATATAATGCTAAGAATTTGAAGAGTAAAATATGAGTATTTGAAATTAAGAAGTAGAAACAAAATATTAAAATAATTGATCACCTAGGTGTTGAGGAAATTGTACGTTTGTCTAGAATTTGTAAATTGTGGATTGAACAAATAGGAAATGTCTTAATGAACGATATTTATCATTTTGATTGTAATTAGAAACAAAAAATACTTGATTATGCATTTGTCCAAGATTTAAATCCTGAAAATATTATTAGATAACTTGTGGCAAATTCCTGTTCATTCTGGAAATCCTTATAATAATATTGCCTTTCCATAAACCATTCTGTTTCTGTTATTGTAAAAAATAAAAATATGAGCCTCTTCGAATGGTGTTGCTTCTACCAGAGAAAAGCTTAGGCGTTTTAAATGGTGTTTCTTCTACCAGGGATATATATTTCATTCAGTATCTTAAAAGAAATTGAGCATATTTTGAATGTTTTTGCTTCTACCAGGGAAAAGTTGAGCCATTTTAAATGGTGTTACTTCTACCAGAGAAAAGTGGAGCCTTTTTGAATGGTGTTGCATCTTCTGGAGAAAAGTGGAACCTTTTCAATGGTGTTGCTTTTACCTGAGAATAGTTGAGCCTTTTTAATGGTATAGCTTTTACCTGAGAAAAGTTGAGCCTTTTTGAATGGGGTTGCTTCTACCAGAGAAAAGTGGAACCATTTTGATTGGTGTAACTTTACCAGAAAAAAATAATTCCAAACTAAAATTTTTCTTTGTTGATGATATTTATATTCTTTAATCAAGTTGAATTCATTGTTAAGTTATATCTGACAGTGTACCCATATTGCCATTACAATGACTTGCTAAAATCATTGCTCGACAATTCAGAAAATTGAAGAAATTAAGCTTTTGTATTTTGGTATAATTATGATTGATTAATTTTGTAAAGAAATTATTGGCTATTCTTGTTTGTTCATCGTATTTTATATGTGAAACAAACGCCTTGTCTATTAGTGTAGGAGCCTGTACTTTGCAATGAAAAATTTTACAGTTTTTCCCCGTCAAACAGAAATTGGTCAGTTGTGAACCAAAAAATACCGGGTGTTGCAGTTTTTCCCTTGCAAACTTCGGAAGTTGGTCAGTACTAATATAAAATTACCTGGGATTAAATGCCTGTGTTTTATGGAAAATCTAACTTCTTGTCACTTTCCTCTGCGAAGTAAAAACATTCATTGTCAGTGGAATTGCAGATTAGGTAACGAGTAGCGACCCCAGTACATGAAATAACTCCGTCTATCGTTAGTCTAGTTTGGGTTAGATTGATGCTTAACCTAGCCTCCTAACCTGACCTAACAATTTGCGGGGTTATTTAATTTACTTGGGTTTGCTAATCTTTACCTAATCCAAAATTATTTTTCTCCCAAATTATCTTTTTCTCCTCCCACATATTTTCCCCCACTTAAAGACATACATCGTAAATGGAAAATTATACGTACTTATTGCCTATACCAGTGAAAAAGTCGGCTTTTTCTGTTATATGTAATGGTAAGTAATTAAATAATCTACAAAATATGTCACTGTCATGGGAATTACTTAATATTTTTCCCCAGTTAATTTCCTTTCTTTGAAAATTTAAATTCCAAATGGAAATTTATTATTTAATATTGTTTATATCATGGAAAATTAATCAGGATTTTATATTCGTGTTCATATATAAAGGCAAAAAATAAATGTTCTAAAATATTTTAATTGCTGAAGAAAAATGAGTGATATTTGATTTTTTTATACTCTGCAAAGTACAGTCAGGATTTGAAGGTCTTGGATGTCCTCTTCGCTTTAATATTTATTCCAGTTTCAATATTTAGAGCTTAATCCACACTTAGAAAGGCATAAAAACAACAATACATGATTAGAATTTTCACCCTCCACTGGTCTCTTCGGAACTCCTGATTAGGCTTGTTGGAGGGTGAAAA
This sequence comes from Halocaridina rubra, assembly GCA_037179515.1. Classification (NCBI taxonomy): domain Eukaryota; kingdom Metazoa; phylum Arthropoda; class Malacostraca; order Decapoda; family Atyidae; genus Halocaridina; species Halocaridina rubra. The sequence goes on along the minus strand of JAXCGZ010012288.1, from coordinate 24,022 downwards.
ATTTTAGTATTCATGCTTTCTTTTTATGCCTATGTAAATGTGAATTAATCTTTGTATCATGGTCTTCGTGTCTTTAAGACTGTATATTAATTTTCAGCACAGGATATATATATATGAAGAAATAAATATATTACTGGTAATTTGAAGGATTGTGTGACTATATTACCAATGTCAATTTGCTATTTGAGCCAGTAAACGCTTCATTTCACAAATACAGAACGACGTTTAGACTTGAGGAGGCACCGAGTACTACTTTTCGTGACTGCTCTTATTGGAGAATATGTTGTAACTGTAATTATTCATTAGGTACCGATATTGTTTTAATTTGTGCCTCACTTGAACACAAGAATGTTTGAGAAATTTTCAATGAATTAGTTTTTATTATTTACACTGAATTGAATTTTGTCATTGCTCTGGAAATACTTTTTAAAAATTAATTGTGAATATTGAAACAAAGTGATTACCAAGTAGACAGGAGGAAGTTGAGTTTATGTATTTACACTGACTTGAATGTTATTTTGGAATTAGTGCTTAGAAATTCATTGTGAACATTGAAACAAATTGGATATTAAGCAAATAGTAAGAAGTTGATGTTACATATCGACACTAAATTGAATATTGTTTTGGAAGTACTACTTATATATTCATTGTGAATATTGATACAAATTGATTATTAACTAGACACTATAATTAAAAGAAGCAGTTGATTTTACTTCTCATCACTGAATTGAATATCGTTTTGGAAATAATACTTAGAAATTCATTGTAAACATTGAAACAAATTGATAAATTCATATTTATCTGCTTAATACTTCATTGAGAATGTTGCAAAAACATGAAAATTAAGCAGACAATAATACTGTTGTCCCTCATATTACACTGTCGATTGGGTCCACCAATCCCCATGTAAGTATAAGATTGCCCATATTCTAAACTGTTTTGTAAATATATCTATGCTTTTCATATAATCTATTCCTAAATTACTGTACTGTTTTTAAACTCTACCTAATTTAATTAAAACAAGTAATATATATTTATTAGAGATAAATGTTCAATACTTTTCTTTTCCTAATAATTTTTAACCATATGTTCAGACCTGTGCTATTTAAACCATTGTAAGATGAGGGACAGCTGTACGTTGATTTTTACACTGAATTGGGAGCTTATGGCCTTGGTGCATTATGGAATAAGAGTCCAAGCTGAACTGCAACCTTTGTACCGCTTTTTCATTTGCATGCTGCAGAAGTCATGCAAAGGTAAAATTTTGAAATGTGACCTTTGCGGAGCTTTTTCATGTGATTGCTGAAGGAGCCATGCAGTGGTCAAAGTTTTAACTGTGACCTTTGTGGGGCTTTTTCATTTGATTGTTGAAGAGGGCACGCAGTGGTTATATTGCAATTTTTGCAGGACTTTTTTATTTGATTGTTGAAGAAGCTATGCAGATTAAAAGTTTGAACTGTGACCTTTGTGGGACTTTACTTTTGATTGAAGAATCCGTGCAGAGGTCAAAATTCAAATTGTGTCCTTTGCGGGGCTTTTTCATTAGATTGTTGAAGAGGCCATGTAGAGGTTTAAGTTTGAAATGTGACCTATGCTAGGCTTTTTCATTTGATTGCTGAAGGAGCCACGCAGAGGTCAAAGTTTGAACTATGACCTTTTAGGGGTGTTTTCATTTGACTATTGAAGAAGCCTCATAGAGGTGAATGTTCGAACTGTGATTTTTGCGAGGCTTTTTCATATGATTGTTGAAGAGGCCTCGCAGAGTTTGAAGCTTGAACTGTTATCGTTGCGGGGCTTTTTCACTTGATTTTCAAAGAAGCTCTCAAGAGCAAATGAGCAGTTTGTTCTTTTAGTCTGTAATGTACCTAATTACACCATTGTTCAAATTTTTTGAATAATAATTGTATCTTAAAATTGTATAAGGTAACAAATAATAAATTTCTTGTAATGTCGTAAAATCAAGAGTTCTCAAGTTTTACGAAATATGAATCTGTATGGAAACTTTAAAAGAAAGATGATGAAAAAATGTCAAAACTGGAAATATGTTAATGTGTATATGCTAAAAGTTTATGCAGTGTTACGTAACTTTATTAAAACTGTTATTTCAAGAAAATTTTTATAGAAATGTAAAAAATAGAAGTATGTTTGATTAAATGCTAATAATTATTTGTTTTACAAACTATTAAAACTGTTATTTTAAGAAAGATAATGTAAAACCGTAAAAAATGGGAAATGTGTTATTAACTGCTAAAAAAAATTGTCGTATGAAACTTTATTGAAACTAATAAGAAAGATAATGACACAATGTCAGAAACGGGTGTTAATGATTACATGCTGAAAACTTTTTCAGTCTTACGATATATTAAAATTATTTTAATGAGATAATAAAAAAATTTCGAAAATGGAAAGTACGTTATTTAAAAAATGGCGAAAATGGAAAGTACGTTAATGATTATATATGCTAAAACTTTTTTCAGTCTCCGTATAGAACTCTCCCAGCCCAAGACAGATGCCTGTGTATTTTTTTTACAGGAACCTGTAAGGATCGGCAAATAAATACTTTAGGGAAAGTTTCCCCAGAACTTTGATTCATCTCCTGTTTTACAGTTAAGTGTTACCTATGAAACAGACCAGCATCTAGTTCAGTTGATATTTGCTGTATCTTTTATCAGGGGCTTACTCAGAGGATAATTGGGGAAGGATATTCTGCCATGAGGCCTAGCACCCAGCTGTGGCTGTTGGGCCTCATGGCAAAAGATTTTTGCCCTCTTATCCGGTGGATTACTCAAGCAGGGTGATGGAGGAAAGTGTGGCAGCCTTTTATTCAGGGATTGTGGAATATTAGCTTTTAGCTATGAAGTAAACCATATCTTTTTATTGTGGGCTTAAGGATGATATATCTAAATATAATTTGCCGATTTGTCATTATTAATCCCCTTTCGGATTGGGATGGACACAAGTTGGAGCTGAGGATTCATGACTGGATGCCTTTCTTGTTTCAGTGGCTCACACATTGCTTTAGAGAGCAATACCCTTGAGACTCAAAATGAATCATGCAATTCATCACTGGCTGAGAGCTTGTACTTTTGATCAGATATCTTCTGATGTTTTCAGTTTTGTCTATTTTAATCCCCATTCGAGTGTGGGTGTTCACAGACTGGTAGTAGTTTGGGAAATAAGACTGGATGCCCTTACCAACGCCCCATGGTGGGCTCAAACATGGGTATGTGACTTCCTGAGTCAAGCGCTCTTTTGTACTTCCCTCAAAGGAAACTTAAAAGTTTCAAAGTAAGAAATGAGACAATAGAGCTTCAACATACCCCTCCCATTCTTGCTCTCTTATTAGTCGTTTTCAACAAAAAAATTAATGGTGAAAGGGAATGCTAGCACCCAGTTCCCCTATCTCTTGTCAATTCTTGTGAAATAAAGTCATGTCTAATGATTCTAACAATAATAATATTTATGGAATTTTTTTCCTTCGCATCCTCACTTTGTTTTTAAAATGAACAGCTGTCTTAAGAGGCATGGATAAGCAGGGTATGTTTAAGCTAAGTCCGACAGTTACATCCTTGTATTGCCCCCTTAATTATGAGGTGAAACTATGAGGCCTAGCAATCCGGTAGTGGATGACATTGCTCAAGAACCACATGTCCATGCTTGATCAAGATATGGATGACGCACTGATAAGCAGACTTCTACTCGCCAAAAGGGTGGTGAAAAGAACAAAACATATTAGTCGTGTTACTTCATATTTTATTTTTAGTTGTAGTAAAACTGTATTCTTCAGTGGGATACTGTATTTTGTATAATGTAATAAATTATTTGAGGAAAGACTCGTACATGCCTAGCTACTCAAATGGTGTAGTTTTCCATTTTATGTCACTGCTCTATCTGACTGGGGTGGACATAGCCAGATTGGGGCTCAAAGACATTAGGCTGGATGCTCATCCGAACTCCTCAGCCTTAATTCCTAAGCTCCAGCTCTGTCCACCCCTATATGTGATGAATAGCGCCATAAAATGGCAAACATAAATATTTGGGTTAGTGGGAATTTTAGTCTCTCCTCAAATGACGTTAATTAATAAACATGGATATGCTAGTGTCAATAGTGATGTAAAGTGTTACAAAAGCTCAATTTTACAGAAAGAGCTCTTAATCATTGTTTTAATAGGAGAAAATATCATACAGAATTAATATGTATTACAGTTTTATGGTCAAAATTGCATGTAGTTTAAATGATTCTAAATTTTTACCACTTACTACAGGCAATATTTAATCTTATCCCTGTATTTGAACTTCATCATTTTACAAATGTCTTTAAATATACATTTTCAGATCCTAGGTAAGAATTTTCTGGTCAATACTGGATATTGTCTAATTGCTTGCTTAGTTTTACAAGCCTTTCTAATCATACCTCTATTTGAAACTCAAAATTTTACAAATGTATATTTTTTCTTTGTTTTTTATACACCATCATATCCTAGGTGAGAGCAATAATTTTTTTTTTTCAAATATTGGTTATAGTCCAATTACTAGACTATTTTAACCAGTTTTTATAGTACACTTCTAATCATCCCGTATTTCAACCTCACCATTTTACAAATGTCATATTTACATATATTCATATCCCAAGGGAAAGGAAAAGCTCAAGGATGCCATTTTGCATGCCTTGCTTGTTGCAGAATACAACTGAAAAATGCATCATTGGTGGAGGATAGAGAGTTCTGCCATTATAAAAATCATCAATATTTGATGCCCCTGGTAATGGAGGAGAAAGACTTCCACGATTAAATTTCCATTGTGAGAAACAACCGAAATAGGTATTAATAATACCCCGACACATTTTTTGCAGTGCATTTCATTTTCTCTTCATGAGAACCAACTAAAAGGGTAATTACTGATATAGCTCATAGAATTGATGAGGCCCAGCGAAGCATTATGATGCCCTACACTCTTCCCTTCTTGCAGTGAATTTCCTTTTCCATTCATGAGATGCTGCCAGAAATAGTTTTACTGGTATGGCTCCTAGAAAGGATGAGGGCCAGTGTAGCATAATGATGCCCTACACTCTTCTTTTATTGCAGTAAATCTCCCTTTCTCTTTGTGAGAACCAGGCAGAATGCGTTTTCCTGGTATAGCTCCTAAAAGGGGATGAGGCCCTGTGGAACATAATGATGCCCTACACTGTTCTTTTCTTGCTGTGAATTATATCAGCATTATCAGTTTTTTTAATGTACATTATAATGCCCTTTTTAGTGATATAAAGAAGTAGCTCCCACTTAATAAAATATTTCTAAAAATTATTTTCCAAAGTTTTGGAGTAATTTTGCAAGAGTTTGGTTGCTTTAAAGATATTTTTCTTACTCGATAATATCTAGAACATGTTTCCTCTCAGCTACAAAGTGAAACTAAAATAATTTCTACAAATAATTTTCAAGAAACTTGGGAACAAATTTGCAGTTTGTTCACTTCTTGTTTCTAAATTTTTACAAATTATTTCCAGAAGTTTTGCAACGATTCTCCAAGAGTTTGCACGCTTCATCTTGTTTCTTCAGTAGGTTTTGAAGGCAGTGATAAATGTCACTCAGAGCAGCAATTTCTTCGGTGTCCACTTTTTCACTCTCCTCTATTAGGATGCAAAGCCTTTTCTTTCTCTCGATATCTGGAACGATGCTATTAATATCACTCTTGTGCTTCCTGCCATGGTTTACTTTCACTAGTGCGGGTGTTCCTGAAAATATAGAAATTTTGGACCTCACCACATTGAGTTGTCCACAAGGGACATGATGAGTGATTGAGGTATATTTAAGCTTATGGTAAATTGTGCTTTGACTTGGCCACACTCCCGTTACAAGGAGGATTGCAGCCATTGTATATGTATGCATGTAAGTGTGTATATATCCCCAAAGCACTATGAGGAGTGATAGAGGTATACAGTGAACATGTGTGCTTTGACTCGACCAGCCTCCCTTTACAAGGTGGACTGAGGCCATTGTAAATGTATGTATTTACCTACTTTACATGAAAAACAGCTCATTAATACCCAAAATATCTAATGATCTATTCAAAGAATTTCTTTTTTAAAGGGACACAGGAATCTTCAGTGTTTACCAGTACTAAATAATACCGTATACTCCTTCCTATTTCCACTCCCAGGTAGGTTTTTCAACCTGTCAGGGGGTTCAATCTGATAACTGATTCTTTAGACAGTGTGGCTGGGGAATTGAGACTGAATGCCACTGTCCTATAGTCTCATGGTGGTCTCGATTGAAAGTTTATCAACTTTGCCGTCAAGCACGATAACCGCTACACCCCAGTGGCGCCCACTTGTTTAGCGTTACAGAATTGTAAAAAGCAACTGCCAACACCTAGTAGGTTTTGCTAAACTTTGAAAATACTTTTAGCCTATCTTTACTGCATACCATTCTCTTATTTCTGCTTTGTCCTTAAGCTGCTACTTTTTCTTAAATGCTTTCTTGGTACCTGGGCCCAATGAAGGTAATTTTCCTTGCCTGTCACAGTGTTACACTCATAAAGACAAAAAATCGGAGTAAAAATTCAGAGGGTTGAAAGTTGAATCTCACTTCTTGTACGTAGTTTTTAGCCAATATGCATCTGAAGTCAAAGATGTCAGAAAGTAAAATATACATTCAGGTCTTTAGCTATTATGAATATTCCTATGACAAAAAAAAATATTAGTTCAAATAATTTCTAACAATAGTAAATGTTCTTGTGTTTCTTGGCTGATTGACTTAGATTAGCATGTTAATCTATGGTTATTTACCAGAAAATGCTAATATTCAAACACTGTGATCCTCTTGTAAGGGGACAGCCAAGTCAGAGTACACATTCACTAGAAGATGAACATGCCTCGAACACTCTTCTTGGAAATAGTTCAGTAAATTATCAATATAAATATGAAATTGTTAAGAACTAAAGTTGTCAATAAATAATCCAATATTTTACCTTTAACAGTTTTTCCTTTGGTAATTTTTTTTAAGTAACCCCTTATTGCAGACATGGGTACTCCGTGAGTTCTTGCTGCTTCCGATAAAGTCAGCCTTTTACTATTGATGTCCAGTACAGCTGAAGTAAGATCTGTATGTTTATATCTCTGTTTTCCAAATCCTGTTGACGATATTCAACTGTGATTGAAGGATATGACAAGCCACTAATCAAAGCAACATCTTCATGAGTTTTAGTATGAATGGCCACAACTGTGCCTTTATGTTTTATGAATCACTATTACTCCCCATTATGTGATAACCATGGCAAACTGGTAGCACTTGAGACTCTGAGTTGTCAGGGCGATGGTGTGCGGCATGCCTGTCTAAGGTTAGAAGGGCATGCACTCAGGGTATCGATCACACATGTCAAAACTAAAGCCCTTTAGTAGAAAGGGGAGTCCCGTGACGTAAAACCAATCATATATCTCCCCTTTAGGGATGGACACAGAGTATGGTTGGGGAATAAAGGCTGGATGTCCTACTCAACTCCCCACTGGGCTCAAGTGAGTCTGTCAATTCGTTAGTCGAGTGTTCTGACCACGATGCTATTGTGATCCTCTATAGATTACCATAACTAACCGAGTAAAGAAATGGTACTGTCTTACTAGGGTCATCAGGGGGGCAAAAACCAGAGGAAAAAGAAACAGTAAATAAAATCAACTCGATTCCACTTCTATAATCACACATATATGTGCTATAAGTACAGAGGAAAATCAATCCATTGTCACTGCTAATTTCCACAACCAGGCATCAAGTTTTTCAGGAATACTTTGTTATCTATCATGGTATATTGTATGCTACTTCACACCAACTCAATTTATCTCTTGCAAGATTCACCCACATCAAATTTTGCCTCTCCTGGATAGTACAAGTCGAATTTTACTTACAAGTATATAAGGAATATCAACATAGAAATAGATATCCAAAATATAGTTTTACATCCAGGTTCCCTCAGGTAAACAATATGAAGTGTACATTTCTCTACTTGAATGCCAATTAGAAAACGTTGTATCAAACCTTTTTCAGAATCACTGCTAGAGACGAGATCAACAGGAATTTCTTCGCCATTGGTCATGAAATGTTGGAGCCAATCTGGATCACCATCATACACAGGTTCTTCATCTACGTCTTCTGTAAAAATATTGAACATATGAATTAGTAATCAAATTCAAAAACAATCCTTTTTGCAACTATTCAGATTTTACAAATCTTCTAATGTAGCTATAAAGTGCCATTTTGTGTCAGTTGTAATTTCCATGATGGGGTAGAGCATAGACAAGTTGGAGCTGGGTAATTAAGGCTGACTGCCCTTCCTAATGCTTCACTGTGGGCTCGAATACAGGTCTGTTACTTTCAGAATCAAGTGCTCTACCACTGCGCTACTGTGGTCATAAAGTACCTATGTCAGATTCAATAACATTTGCTAAGGTATAGCATATTCAAGATATGAAAGTACAGGGAAGAAGGAGAGGAAGACCCAAGGCAAGGTAGAAAGATTGTGTATCAAGGGATATGAGTGAGAAGGGTCTGACACCATCACGACAGGCAGGTGAAGGCAGCTAATCAAAAACAGCAACCCCATATAATGAGTCTGATAAAACTGACAAAAGAAAAGTATTCATGGCAATGTGTGACAAACAAATAAGCTTCTAATAATCAAATCTAAGTGTAAGAATGCTTTCACACTTCTGATACTCCATGAGAATCTGATTCATTTTATTAGTAAAGATATTTAGTATCTTGTGAAAATGTAATCCCAAAAACACCAAGTAAAGTAAATTAACCCAGTAAATTGTTAGGTTAGGTGCCTTGCCTTGTAATCATGAATATACCTAGGGTACCCTGAGATGGCTCTCCTTTACAAGATCTGATATTTAAATTGCATGCGCACATAAACAGAAGGTCCCCTATTTACGACAGGGTTCCGTTCCGGACAGCTGCCATAAGTCGGAAAATACCTAAATTCAAACCTAGGCCCCCCATCAATGCTAAAAATAAAAGCTAAAACAAAGAAAAATATTCTAAGTTCTTAATCTAAGACATAAAAATAGTAAGAGTATACTAAACAGTATTGCTTACCTTTACTACTGTGGTTGGCTTCATTTGGATAACTGGATAACTTCAGCCCCCATATCCAACCTAGGGTCGAACAGTTTAACAACAGCAAATGAGCACAAGAACAAATGGGCGATGCTTTTTCTTCCCCCCTTTCCCATTTTCACGGCATTAAAAAATGTTTTTGCTTTCTCCTGAATCAGGAGGCTCATTGGGATGGGCTGTCGATGCTGGTCATCCAGCCAAAGCACTAGTAATATCTTGCTTTTATTTATGTTGAAAGTATGTAATCAGAGCGAATAAGCACGATAAACAATATGGCGGAAGAGAGGTTCTGATTGAAAAGCAATGCTTTTACAATGGCACTCCTCTTAAAAATGTATTCTCATAGTGTTGCACTTTTGGTTTCTCTCTTTTTCAAAACTTATATTTGTTCTTGTTTTGTAATAAAATAACTGATGCTGGTCTGTTGTAATATAGCCTTTCCTCACTTTTCATTTCTGTTTCCATTTGGAGTAAGTTTGTAAACTTGACTGTTATTGTACTTCATATATCTAATTGCTATGATCATTGCTTTTATTTTTTTTTTCTTTCATATAGCTTTCAGTTCTTCATAGGATATATTTACTCTATCCATTAATGCTTTAGTTGATATTGCCCAATAATCCTTTTTCATGTTTCGTTTTTTTGATAAAACTCTTTTCATGAGTTCGTTTCTTTGATTTATTTCTATATACTTGATGACGTATTCCAAAGGCCTACCTTAAACTTTTTTGTATAAAGATCATATTTACTACTATGTATTTGGTAATTTTGTAAATAAAATCTATATGTCTTCAAGTAACTAAATACATAAACAAAAAATAAAACCATTAACTTGATACAGTATATACGTATAGAACAATGTCGCGATTCTTCTGCCAACCTCAGAGCAATTTTTAGCATTAGGAAGATCGTATTTATGGCTATGTATTTAGTAATTTTGTAAATAAATTAATTAATAAATAGAACGATTACCTTGATATATACTTATACAACAATGCTGTGTGACAACGTATTCCAAACGCCAACCTCAACAGACCTTTTTGCATAGAGGTCATATTTATGGCTATGTATTTGGTAATTTTGTAAGTAAATTAAATCTAATTTCTTCAAATAACCAACTACTTAAACAAATAAATAAATAAAACCATTTACTTGATATATACGTATACAACAATGCAGTGTGACAATGTATTATAAAGGCCAACCTCAACAAACTTTTTCGCATAAAATTCGTATTTACATCTACGTACAGTATTTGGTAATTTTATATATAAATTTAATCTAATGCCTTCAAATAAACAAACACATAAAAAAATAAATAAATTAATAAAACTTTAAACTTGATATTTATGGGAACTGTAATAAAAATTATATTATTATTTGCAAGAGTGCCTAATAAACAATATCAAATTCTACTACTCTATAGTATACATTTTAAAATATGGTTGTAATGTTTTGTACTAAGTAAAATCATATCTGCAATTCATATGATAATTATTCAATAAAACTGCTATTTAGAATTACACTGTAAATCATAAATATTTTTACCACGTCTAAAAAAGTATATTACACTGATACATGTAAATAATAATAATGTATTCTCTAAAACAATACTTGCAAAAGTCTACAGTATACAATATGAGATAAAGATAAACATAATGGATCGTTCATACACGGCTATGTGTTTGGTAAATTTGTGAATATATTCAATCTAATCCCATCATAACCAAATACATAAACATATAATTAAAAGACAACAGTGTTACTTGCTGTATGTTCGTCTACCACGCTCACAAAACGTTCAGAGCACGAAATTTATATTTACCACACATGCCAGGCAGGTCGAAAAATTGATTTATTAATAATTTATGGGCCTCTGTTTTACAGTTGGAGACACGTAACTCGGATACCACTTAAACCGGGGACTCCTGTATCTCTTATTTGCCTTGTTTATGACAATACAGTAGAGTTAACTTTGATAACATGGATGTTATCCCAATTGTATGTATGAAATTTATTCAAAAGTCTTATAGGAAAACTGGGAACTTGTGAAGAATATGAACCTTGTAAATATAAATAAACCTACAGCACCCTAGGGTTGTTATTCTTAACTATCCAAAATTTAGTTACCTTCCTCAATTTTGATATCTAAATCAGAATCAAAGATCTCGTCATCAACATGTATCTTGGAGGTAGAGTTTGCCATCTGCACTGACTTAGAGGTTGTGAAGGTTAAGTTTAATCACTAATGTTCATAAAATAATCGTCCTTCTCCAATGATTATCCACTTCATAGGTATATGTAGCACTTCCTGTTTATTAAAGCAAATTACTTAGAGGTTCAACATTTTCTTTACAGAAATAATTGCTAAGCATAAAAACGGCATTCATGTTTCTGATCCCGCCACGCAGTATAACATGGCGAAATCGACCATTTGTACTATTTTCAAAAATAAAGATATCTATAAGGCAGCCGACGTGGCTAAAGGAGTGACTATATTAATGAAGGATAGGTCTCAGATGATAGAAGAGGTAGAAAAGTTATTGTTGGATTGGATAAATGAAAAACAGCAGGTTGGAGATAGTGTTAGTGAGGCCATAATATGTGCCAAGGTTTTACAAATACACCACAATTTAATAGTGAACACTCCAAGTTCTAGTGGCGCTAAAATTGATGAATTTAAAGCCAGCAGAGGCTGGTTTGAAAAATTTCATCGACGAACTTGGATTCATAGCATTGATAGGCATGGAGAGGGGGCTAGTTCTGGCAAAAATTCAGCAAATGCGTACATGCAAGAATTCGCCTAATTTATCGAAAGTGAAGGTTACATCCCACAACAAGATTTTGACTATGATGAAGCCAAACTCTTTTGGAAGAAAATGCCTGAAAGAACATATATAACCCAAGAGGAGAAGTCACTGCCTGGCCACAAACCAATGAAAGACAGGTTTACACTTTTATTGTGCACTAATGCTAGTGGGGACTGTAAGATTAAGCCTCTTTTAGATTACCACTCTGAAAATACGCGCATTTATAAACGCAATAGCGTGTTGAAGGCTAGCCTTCCGGTAATATGGAGGTCAAATCCAAAGGATTGGGTCACGCGGATTTTATTCATAGAGTGGTTGCTTGAAGTGTTTGCTCCAGCTGTGAAGAATATCTTCAGGAAAAAGGTCTGATCCTTAAGTGTCGCCTTATAGTGGATAACGCTCCTACTCATCCTCCAGGTTTGGAAGAAGACCTTGCTCTACAATACATCTTCATAAAAGTCAAACTTCTGCCTCCCAACACCACTCCTCTCCTCCAGCCCATGGACCAGCAGGTAATTTCCAAATTTAAGAAGCTGTATACGAAGGGTCTTTTTGCCAGGTGTTTCCAGGTCACTAACGACACGGATTTGACCCTTCGTGAATTTTGGAAAGACCACTTTAATATCCTCCACTGCACTGGCCTCACTGACAAGGCAAGGAAGGAGGTCTCATATTGCAAACTGAGCTCTGTCTGGAGGAAACTTTGGCCAGGTTGTGTGGCTGATAGAGACTTCGAGGGCTTCAAGCACTTGTTAGCTATCAAAATTGTGAATGAAATTGTGGCCATGGGCAAAAGTATGGGCTTGGAGGTCAATGACGAGGCTGTGGAGGAGCTGGTGGAGGAACACAAATAAGATCTCACCACTGAAGAACTAATAGAGTTGCAAAGTGACCAGGTGAAGACTCTCCAAGAGAAGCAGTCATCGAAGACGGGGGAAGAGAGGGTAAAGCTTTCCAGTGAAATATTTAAAGACACTTTTGGCAAATGGAATGAGGTGCAGGCTTTTATTGAGGATCATCAACTAGACAAAACTGTGAGCAACAGAGTAGTGAACATGGTAAATAACAATGTGATGTGTCATTTTAGAAAAATTTATCAGCAAAGAAAAAAAAAAAATTCTCTGGATCATTTTCTTGTGCCACTAGTCAGAGAACCACCTTCCAAAAGAGAAATAGAGAGAAAACACCAGAAATACCACCTGTATCTGAAGACTTCCCTTACGTTTCTATGGAAGGGGACTCTCCTTCATAAAAGTATTCCTCCTCCTCCACCACCATCCACATGTGCCAGCAATCAACCACAAAGGTAAATGCAGTCCTGTACCATGTTTTATTTTAGTAGAGTAGAATTCCTTTCTAGTATTGATGTAATTTTCCCCAACCTACGAACGCCTGTTCCCACGAACACACATGTGTCAGCCAAGCGACCATGTTTCCCGCTTGCCAGCTCTTGGTTCTGCATTGGTGCACGAGCCGTGTGGTTCGTTCGTGATCTGTTCGTAGTTCTTGCTTTATTTTCCATTGCTTTGCCCTTAAGCTAGCCCTTACTATGGCTCCTAAGAAAGTTAAGAGTGTTAGTGACAGTGACGTCAAACACCCTAGAAGCATAACACTGGAACTAAGAAAGAAATAATTTCTAAGCATGAAAATGGTGTTTGTGTTTCTGATATCGTCATGCAGTAGGACATGGCAAAATCGAAGGAGTAGTCCTCCTCCTCCTCCACCACCATCCACATATGCCAGCAAAAATCATCCACAAACTTAAATACAGTACTGTACCATGTTTTATTTTAGTAGAGTAGAATTCCTGTCTATTATTAATGAATTTTCCTTTTACAGATGAAATGAATATAACATGTATTATATTTCATGTTTATACAGACTAGAAAATTTTTAAATGAATATCTATTGTGACTAGGAACGGATTAATTGAATTTACATGCTTTTCACTGGAAAAATAAATCCAACCCATGAACAAACCATCTCACGAACAGCTTTTGGGAACGGATTAAATTCGTAGGTTGGGGTCACCACTATATATATATATTATATATATATATATATATATATATATATATATATATATATATATATATATATATATATATATATATATATATATACACACCTTGTTCCTTTTATACGCGATTTTTTTATCCACGAAACTGCAATAACGCCCCCCAAAAATAATAGTAAAAAATTCGGAAATCGCGAATAATGCCCCCCCCCCCAAAAAAAAAAAAAAAAAAAAAAAAAAAAAATAAATAAAGATTATTGTGACACCAGGATGGACAAAAAAATGATAAAATAAAACAGCCTTTATCAGGCTGTAAAGAGAAACAGATGGAGAGTGTAATGACCTGTCAGATGTGAAGGGATTATAAAAGATGTGTAATGAATATCCAGCTCACTGCTGGGTTTTAATATACCTCTGCATTACTCTCATGATGTCTATTCCAAAAATTCTCCTTACATCTTATTATTATTATTTTTAACAATAATTTTCCTTTGATGATGATTGTGGAGATTATTATTATTATTATTAGTATCATTATTATTACGAATTTGTAATTAAACAATTATTTTTACAATAAATAATGTAGTTTTGGTTGAATGAACAAGAGTTAATTAAAGATGTCTCTCTCTCTCTCGTTTCATTTCACTTACATTATATAGAATATATTTATATTAAAAGGAGAATAGTCTTACAAACAACACATACATCAGTTACTTTACAAGCTGTTGAGTCGTTTGTGGCAGCAAATGATAATAATAATGCACTTTTAATAAAAACGTTAATGAGTTAAAACACCGTTAAATTAATTTCCTTTCCACGAATCCTTTGTAATGTCTCTCTTAAAGAGGAATTAGGTAGAAATTTTTCATCTTATTATGTAAATACAATTATTGCATTAGTCTTAATCACGTTCATTACAGTGCTCATTTTAAAGGTAATAAACCTAAGTTTTAATTCGTTTTTTTGTAAAGAAATATGAGAGAGAGAGAGAGAGAGAGAGAGAGAGAGAGAGAGAGAGAGAGAGAGAGAGAGAGAGAGAGAGAGAGAGAGAGAGAGAGAGAGAGAGAGAGAGAGAGATACATTTTATTAAAAAATTTGTCATTCAGACACCAGATACAAATTTGAAAATGGAAGGAGGATGCAAAACACGTGTTCTGAAAATATTAAGATCATAAAAATAGGGGACACTGCAACATGTCTACTGGCACACACGAGGCAGTTCCATTTTTTAATGATATTTTCAGCATCTCTAACCTATTCTATTCTACTCTACTTATTTATTCTATTTTTCTTTTTATGATTTTTCTAATAAACACTAACCTATTCATACCCACCCTACCTCTGTCATATGTCTATCTAATCTACATTTGAAGGTGTCCAAGGTATTGGCATCTATTATCCTACTAGGAATACTCTACGGTATTACCAAGCCAATTTTCACCAATTTCCCTTCTGAACCTAAATTTATCAAGATTAAATCCATTACCCATTACGAGTTCTGGTTTGATCATGAATTTTTAAAACTTTATTAATATCACCCTTGTTAATCCCTTTAAACCATTTATACACCTCAATCATATCCCCCCTAATTATGTGCCTCTCTAGAGAATGTAGATTAAGTTTTTTTAATGTCATATGGTAGATTTAGGCATTGCATAATTAATTTTTTTTTTTCGTTTTTTAGTCTTGCTTTGGTTATTTATAATTCATATTCTATCTTTATATACATTTGCAGATAGAGACTCGTTCTCCTGCATCCTCCTCCTCTTCTACCACATAAGTTACTTGCTCACTGCCACCATGCATGTCCCAGTGTACTGTATAACTGTTGCCCACTGCATAATTGAGTAAAAGTATAGTAATGTATCTTAATTTCTAGCTGTAAAGTGAATATGAATATCTTTTGTATACTCTTAAAAATAGATACAGGGCTTTCTGCTTTGCTATGTAGTAATAAAATATGTTTTTTAGTTATCTTATATCTTTGGCATGGTGTGTCTATGTAAGGTTTGGAACGTATCTATGCCCTTTATCATTGTTTCCTCTGGAAAATAACTCGTTTTTTCACGTGATTTTCCATTTACCCGACACTTCTGAGAACCTATCTAGGCGTTATTCTGAGAACTAGGTGTATATATATATATATATATATATATATATATATATATATATATATATATATATATATATATATATATATATATATATATATACAGTGTTGCCTCACTTATCGCGGTAGTTCGGTTGCGGGACCTGCCGCGAACCAGGAAATCCGCGAAGTAGGATCCGCCTATATGTACATAGATATTTTAATATATTTTTACGTTTACACTGTATAAACCCTCCCTGCACTGTTAAAAAAACACCCTTTACATTATAAATAACAGCAAGCAACGTATATTTTTATGAAAGTGATAGATAAAATTACAGTGAATGAGGTGATAATGACGTGACATACATATCATTTACAATTATTTTTTCGTTTATGTACTGTATAAGCCCTCCGTGCACTGTTAAAAAAAAACACCCTTAACATTATAGATAACAGCAAGCAACGTAAATTTTTATGAAAGTGATAGGAAAACTTACCGTGAATGTGATGGTGACGTGACATACATACTCATTTACAATTATTTTTTCGTTTACGTACTGTATAAACCCTCCCTGCACTGTTGAAAAAACACCCTTTACATTATAAATAACAGCAAGCAACGTAAATTTTTATGAAAGTGATAGATAAAATTATGGTGAATGAGGTGATAATGACGTGACATGCATACTCATTTACAATTATTTTTTTGTTTACGTACTGCATAAACCCTCCCTGCACTGTTAAAAAAACACCCTTTACATTATAAATAACAGCAAGCATCGTAAATTTTTATGAAAGTGATAGATAAAATTACGGTGAATGAGGTGATAATGACGTGACATACATACTCATTTACAATTATTTTTTCGTTTACGTACTGTATAAACCCTCCCTGCACTGCTAAAGAAACACCCTTTACATTATAAATAACAGCAAGCAACGTAAATTTTTATGAAAGTGATAGATAAAATTACCATGAATGAGGTGATGATGCCGTGACACACATACTCATTTACAATTATTTTTTCGTTTACGAACTGTATAAACCCTCCCTGCACTGTCAAAAAAACACCCTTTACATTATAAATAACAGCACGCAACATAAATTTAAAAAAAAAAAAAAATGAAAATACTGAAAATATTTTTTTTTCAATATTTTAATATTTTTGCGTATACCCATAAAATAAAACAATAATTTATCAAAAAAAAAAACGCGATAGAGTGAGAACACGAACCAAGAAGCGCGAATAACCGGGGTAACACTGTATATATATATATATATATATATATATATATATATATATATATATATATATATATACTGTATATATATGATAGAGAAAGAAGCTAAAAGATTGTTCGATGCCGTGAAAAGAGATAAGGGGGAAAAGTGAAAGTGAAGAGTTTGTGGCCAGTAAGGCTAGTTTATGCATTTTAAGACTTGCGCTAATTTTCATGACTTAAAGGTGCAAGGTGAAGCCGCTGATGAGATAGCAGCAAAAGAGTTTCCTAGTGTGTGAGGGGAAGTACTTGGGGGGGGGGGGTTACTGTGCCGAGCAAATATTTAATGTGGATGAATCTGGCTTACTCTGGAATAGTATGCCTAGTCATTCATACATCACCGAGTAGGAGAAGACAGCAACAGGTCATAAAGTCAGCAAGGAGAGACTGACTCTGCTATAGGGGTTATAGCTACTGAAGACTTCAAACTAAAGCCCTTGTTGGTTTACTTGGCAGAAAATCCAAGGGCACTCAAGGGCATTTGGAAAGGTCAACTGTCTGTCATCTGGTAGTCATACAAGAAGGGTTGGATAACTCTTCAGATATTTGGGGACTAGTTCAGCAGCCATTTTTTGCCAAAGTGGAGAGGTACTGTTTTTCCGAGGGTCTGCCCTTTAAGGTGTTGCTAGTGCTGAGCAATGCCCCTGGTCGCCCTGTCCATATGGATAACTTTCATGCTAATATCAAGGTGGTTTACCTTCAAACTAATCACTTCCCTGTTACAGCAAATGAATAAGGGGGTCATTGTTTCTTTCATGGTCTACTACCTCTGAAGGACAATCGCTACTCTTCTCAGAGCAACTGAGGACAAGAACTTGACTCTCAAGGAGTTTTGGAAGTCGTACAATATTCTTCAGGCTGTCAAGAGTATTGCTGATTCTTGGAAGGAAGTTAAACAGACGAACTTGAATGGGGTATGAAAGAAAATGTGCCCCCTTTTTGCAAATGATTTTCATGGCTTTGAGGAGACAGTCGAGCTATCACCAAGAACATAGTTGCCCTGAGTAAGAAACTCAAGTTGGAGGGGGAGCCTGATGATGTAACAGAGCTGCCGAGAACCTCATTCAACTGGAGAAGCAGATGGCTGAAGAGGAGGAAGAAACGCCAAGCCTTGACCCTAAAAGATTCACAACCAGGGAATTAAAAGAATCTTTTGTCCAGAAAGAGGAAGGGTTTGCAAAGCTTTAGGTTCAGGATCCCAACACTGCCAGGTACACTAAAGTATCCGGAGGGGTCATGGATTGCCTGGGGTGTTACAGGGAAACTTGGAAGGAGAAGAAGAGGGCATCCTTCCAGACTCGCCTCGATAATTTCTTTGTGAAGGTAGAGGTCCCACCAATAGATCCTGTACCCTCTACCTCAGCTGCAGGTTCTTTTGCGTCTCCAGACTCACCTGCCCCAGTCTCTTCAGTACCTGCCTCTCTAGCTTTCTCCTCCAAATAAGCCTGTCTGTCTCTCCTTCTCTTGCAATGCCCCTTCCAGTGTGCAAGCTGACCACATGAATAAAGTAAAGCAAATCTGTATACAGTGTTCCTTCCATTATCGCGAGGGTTCGGTTCTGGGACCCGGCACGAGACAGGAAAATCGCGGAGTAGGATCAGCCTATATGTACATAGATATTTAAATTTATTTTTACGTTTACACCGCATAAACTAAACTGTATAAACCCTCCCTCCACTGTTAACAAACCACCCATTACTTCATAAATAACAGCATGCAAGTGTAAATTTATATGACATACTCATGTACATAGGTATTTTACAATTATTTTTACGTTTACTGTATAAACCCTCCCTGCACTGTAAAAAAAAACACCCTTTACTTTATAAATAACAGCATGCAACGTAAATTTATATGTACGTGATAGGTAAACTTACCTTATCTGTTATGGTTAACATTTTCTTTTGCCGCTTAGGCTCACTACAAGAAGCCTTAGAAAATGAAGGATGCTTGGGAGGCATTGCAAAGGTTAAAATATGCGAGTAAAAAAATCACAAGCAAAATGTATTAAAAAGCACAACGTGAATGGCGTACACGAGTGAGGCGAGATAATGGAAGATGGTGGAAGCCTGTGTCCGAAACGCTGATAGCGGTATCGCATTTTACATGTTGCAATACTGTTAGTATTTATGTTTTTTACTATTTTTTACTGTTTTATTATTCTTAGGCTAAGAAATATGTTTTTTTATCAATAAAATCATGAAACTACTGGAAATATAAATATATATGCTAGCTCAGGCAGCTGCGACCCCAATACATTGTACGCTATCGGACACAAGCAAAACGTTTAATAAGCACAACGTGAACGGCGCACACGTGAGTTAGACTGAACGAGCCTTTGTCCGAAACGCTGATAGCGGTATCGTAATTTACATGTTGCAATACTGTTAGTATTTATGTTTTTTACTATTTTTTACTGTTTTATTATTCTTAGGCTAAGAAATACGTTTTTTTTTATCAATAAAATCATGAAACTACTGGAAATATAAATATATATGCTAGCTCACGTAGCTGCGACCCCAATACATTGTACGCTATCGGACACTATTTCGCGTGATGCAATACTGTGAGTTATACTGTACGTACGTATATCTAAATTTATGTTATTTACTGTTTTTTACTGTTTTATTATTCGTAGGCTGGGAAGTAATTTTTCTTTTATCAATTAGATTATGAAATGTTTTTTTCAATAAAAAAATGAAAATACTGAGAATTTTTATTTTTTTTAATATTTTAATATTTTTCCATATACCCAAAAAATAAAATAATAATTTGCCAAAAAAAAAAAAAAAACCGTGGTACAGTGAAAATGCGATCCAGCGGGGGATCACTGTATGTATGTATATATATATATATATATATATATATATATATATATATATATATATATATATATATATATATATATATATATATATATATATATGAATCATTTTTTTTTACCCCGACCGGGACTCGAACCTAGGACTTATGATTGCTAAGTCAAGGCACTACCACTACACCACAGAAGGTTAAAAGGAACCCAACCTTATAGCTTATATCTGCTATACTTAGGAATGAACGCATTCTAACTGAATGCCACTATGTTCATATTACAGATTCCCCAACCTCACTCGTGGCTTCATTTTAGCATTTAATTCAAATCCCAATCTCATTCGGGCCATGAAATTATCAAATAAGCACATTACATATGTGAAAACATGAATCATTTTTTACCCATGTTTTCACATATGTAATGTGCTTATTTGATAATTTCATGGCCCGAATGAGATTGGGATTTGAATTAAATGCTACAATGAAGCCACGAGTGAGGTTGGGGAATCTGTAATATGAACATAGTGGCATTCAGTTAGAATGCGTTCATTCCTAAGTATAGCAGATATAAGCTATAAGGTTGGGTTCCTTTTAACCTTCTGTGGTGTAGTGGTAGCGCCTTGACTTAGTAATCATAAGTCCTAGGTTCGAGTCCCGGTCGGGGTAAAAAATGATTCATGTTTTCACATATGTAATGTGCATATTTGATATATATATATATATATATATATATATATATATATATATATATATATATATTATATATATATATATATATATATATATATATATATATTATGAAGATAATGGAAAAAAAGCATTAAGAACAAACAGCAAACAAACTTTTGATATAATATCATCAGGGAAATAGCGTGCGAGGGTGCATCAGGTAATACGGAGGCAGCAAAACGTTTGCATCCTTGTCCTCACTGCCACTATGCACGTCCCAGTGAATGCCTGTTGCCCACCGCATAATAGAGTGCATTAATTTGTTTACTGTACAGCAAGTCTGTATATATTTTATACTGTACACTATTTGCATGTTAATATAAATAACTACAGGTCTTTCTGTTTTGTTATGTACTTATAAAATATGTTTTACTTATCTTATATCTTTGGCATAGTGTGTCTATGGACTGTTGTGGAACAAGCTATACACTGTATCATTGTTTCCTATGGAAAATGACTCGTTTTTTCACGCAATTATCCATTTACCCGTCACTTCTGAGAACCTATCTCCGCGTTATTCTGAGAACTAGGTGGATGATTATATATATATATATATATATATATATATATATATATATATATATATATATATATATATATATATATATGACATAGAGGTTTTAGCTATCTCGTCTAAATGACACCACTTTGTAGGATAGTATCCCACCGAGTGTCACCACTGACGTAGGGCATTTTACCTCCTACGTTCTATATGTACTTATTATTATGGTAGCGTGGTTGGTGAAAGACATCTTCTTATTCACAGTTTATTCTTATTTTTACATCTATGTACTCAGAGCTCCTATTACTACAGTTCCTGTCACGACTAATCCCTGAGTCCTACCCCCAAGAGGGGGAGGCTAACTCAGCTGTACTGTGTTAGCTCTGCTGCTGGCAAGGCCCGGTCTCTAACTCAACTCACTCTGCCTGCCCTGGGTGGTTCTTGAAATACCCCAAGGGCAGGGGCGTGGCTTGTATGGGGAATAAAGGACTGGTTTATATCTCTCACCCTCTTGAGATATGAGATACGCCAGATGGCGAGTCCCAAAAGTCCTACGACATCCCTCCCCACCACACTGAAATATCTCTTATTTCAGTTTCATCATCCTAACTAACATTTGTTTACAATAAAAACGGGGCCGAATTATTTAAGTTATCATCTAAGAAATCCTATTTCTATGAACCCTAAACAAATTACACAAACATAACATATATATAGTACTTCTACAGACACTAGAGCATGCAGAGTCTATTTCCTTGTTGGAAATCTGTAATACAATCATATTCTCATATTTAACAAAAGTAACCTTAACCACTATGATTCCAGTGTGTAACTAATAACAAACATAAATTAAGATCAAAAGTCAGTTTAAATCAAAACATTACTTTATCTACTTCTCTTTTTTCTTCAAAAGACAAAATTGAGTTAATTACAGTAAAATTATGACTCATGTAGAACATTAGCAAACAAATTAAGTAGAGTATTAGCATGTATAAACATGTAAAATGCAATAGACCATAACATCAATAGTAATTTCTATAAGAAACCTTATCTTATAATTTCTACTCTTGTTGTTACTATGGGCATTAATTTATTTTAAAATTTGGCCTTAAAACTACTCCTGAAACAAAACATGTTTTACTGTGCGTAAAGTCGAAACATTTACTATTCGATATGCAATTACTATTCAGAGACGAATGGATAGGAGAACTTAATGGACACAAAGATTAAATCATAATTCAAATAATAATAATGCTAAAACAAAACACTAATATTATTTAAGCAGAAAAACAACTTATTAATCTTAGTTCAAATCATACAATTTATCCTCAAACAAAACATTTGTTACTTTCATATTATATTACTATTCAGAGACCAATGGATAGGAGAACTTAATGGACACAAAGATTAAATCATAATTCAAATAATAATAATGCTAAAACAAAACA
The DNA here is from genome assembly GCA_037179515.1 of Halocaridina rubra. Lineage (NCBI taxonomy): Eukaryota > Metazoa > Arthropoda > Malacostraca > Decapoda > Atyidae > Halocaridina > Halocaridina rubra. Next base: position 1,222 of record JAXCGZ010012288.1, on the reverse strand, counting down.
CTAATATTATTTAAGCAGAAAAACAACTTATTAATCTTAGTTCAAATCATACAATTTATCCTCAAACAAAACATTTGTTACTTTCATATTATATTACTATTCAGAGACCAATGGATAGGAGAACTTAATGGACACAAAGATTAAATCATAATTCAAATAATAATAATGCTAAAACAAAACACTAATATTATTTAAGCAGAAAAACAACTTATTAATCTTAGTGCAAATCATACAATTTATCAATGGCACTTATTCGAAACTATATCTAAGGGAGACTCTGAGTTTTCGCTTAAAATTATCTTAAAGCTAGTAAAACAAAAAAGATAAAAATAAAAATAAAAATATTCTGTCGTTTGGCACAGTGGACAAAGACGGTGGGGACATTTTCTTTCAGTTCTAATATGGGGGTAACTTTAATTAACTAATAAGGGATTCTTAAATACCCTTCTTTCTCTCTTCACTAAAGTTTGGACATGTATAGGGATTATTTTTCTTTCTCGTTTACGTGGCTTCTACAGATATTATTAAAATATTTTAAAATATTTCTGTGTTTCTTTTCCTCTCTTTTCACTACAGTTATGACATGTATGGGGATCTCCTTGTTTCTGGGATTTCATCAAGATTACATGGTTTTTTAAAGTAGTTTAAAACTTTTATTTTTTAGGACTGTTCTCCCTTTCTAGGACGACTTTTATTTTCCCTGTCTAGGACGACTTTTAATTTCTCTGTCTAGGACGACTTTTGTTTTCTCTGTCCAGGACGACTTTTAATTTCTCTGTCTAGGACGACTTTTGTTTTCTCTGTCCAGGACGACTTTTAATTTCTCTGTCCAGGACGACTTTTAATTTCTCTGTCCAGGACGACTTTTAATTTCTCTGTCTAGGACGACTTTCGTTTTCTCTGTCTAGGACGACTTTTTATTTTTTCTCTGTCTAGGACGACTTTTGTTTTCCCCTGTCCCTTGCTCATGAATTCTTGCTAGGTGCGATTCCACGGTTTCCCTCGGGGATTCTATTTTTTTTCATTCCCTCGCTGTCCTTGCTGCAGGCCCAGGTTTGTTGCCCTATCTCCGTTACTCGGATAGGCAAAACAAAAAGGACAAGGACTGGGCCCATCCCGCTAATCCTTCCAGCCCGGCTTCCTCGTCCCGCCCTCGGCCGATCTTGACTAAGACCACCACGCAGGAGACCTGCAACGTCACAGCGATTCTCTTCCTGTACGG
>JAXCGZ010012287.1:0-32597 GCA_037179515.1 Halocaridina rubra | reverse complement strand
CATATTACAGATTCCCCAACCTCACTCGTGGCTTCATTTTAGCATTTAATTCAATTCCCAATCTCATTCGGGCCATGAAATTACCAAATAAGCACATTACATATGTGAAAACATGAATCATTTTTTACCCCGACCGGGACTCGAACCTAGGACTTATGATTACTAAGTCAAGGCGCTACCACTACACCACAGAAGGTTAAAAGGAATCCAACCTTATAGCTTATATCTGCTATACTTAGGAATGAACGCATTCTAACTGAATGCCACTATGTTCATATTACAGATTCCCCAACCTCACTCGTGGCTTCATTTTAGCATTTAATTCAATTCCCAATCTCATTCGGGCCATGAAATTACCAAATAAGCACATTACATATGTGAAAACATGAATCATTTTTTACCCCGACCGGGACTCGAACCTAGGACTTATGATTACTAAGTCAAGGCGCTACCACTACACCACAGAAGGTTAAAAGGAATCCAACCTTATAGCTTATATCTGCTATACTTAGGAATGAACGCATTCTAACTGAATGCCACTATGTTCATATTACAGATTCCCCAACCTCACTCGTGGCTTCATTTTAGCATTTAATTCAATTCCCAATCTCATTCGGGCCATGAAATTACCAAATAAGCACATTACATATGTGAAAACATGAATCATTTTTTACCCCGACCGGGACTCGAACCTAGGACTTATGATTACTAAGTCAAGGCGCTACCACTACACCACAGAAGGTTAAAAGGAATCCAACCTTATAGCTTATATCTGCTATACTTAGGAATGAACGCATTCTAACTGAATGCCACTATGTTCATATTACAGATTCCCCAACCTCACTCGTGGCTTCATTTTAGCATTTAATTCAATTCCCAATCTCATTCGGGCCATGAAATTACCAAATAAGCACATTACATATGTGAAAACATGAATCATTTTTTACCCCGACCGGGACTCGAACCTAGGACTTATGATTACTAAGTCAAGGCGCTACCACTACACCACAGAAGGTTAAAAGGAATCCAACCTTATAGCTTATATCTGCTATACTTAGGAATGAACGCATTCTAACTGAATGCCACTATGTTCATATTACAGATTCCCCAACCTCACTCGTGGCTTCATTTTAGCATTTAATTCAATTCCCAATCTCATTCGGGCCATGAAATTACCAAATAAGCACATTACATATGTGAAAACATGAATCATTTTTTACCCCGACCGGGACTCGAACCTAGGACTTATGATTACTAAGTCAAGGCGCTACCACTACACCACAGAAGGTTAAAAGGAATCCAACCTTATAGCTTATATCTGCTATACTTAGGAATGAACGCATTCTAACTGAATGCCACTATGTTCATATTACAGATTCCCCAACCTCACTCGTGGCTTCATTTTAGCATTTAATTCAATTCCCAATCTCATTCGGGCCATGAAATTACCAAATAAGCACATTACATATGTGAAAATATGAATCATTTTTTACCCCGACCGGGACTCGAACCTAGGACTTATGATTACTAAGTCAAGGCGCTACCACTACACCACAGAAGGTTAAAAGGAATCCAACCTTATAGCTTATATCTGCTATACTTAGGAATGAACGCATTCTAACTGAATGCCACTATGTTCATATTACAGATTCCCCAACCTCACTCGTGGCTTCATTTTAGCATTTAATTCAATTCCCAATCTCATTCGGGCCATGAAATTACCAAATAAGCACATTACATATGTGAAAATATGAATCATTTTTTACCCCGACCGGGACTCGAACCTAGGACTTATGATTACTAAGTCAAGGCGCTACCACTACACCACAGAAGGTTAAAAGGAATCCAACCTTATAGCTTATATCTGCTATACTTAGGAATGAACGCATTCTAACTGAATGCCACTATGTTCATATTACAGATTCCCCAACCTCACTCGTGGCTTCATTTTAGCATTTAATTCAATTCCCAATCTCATTCGGGCCATGAAATTACCAAATAAGCACATTACATATGTGAAAATATGAATCATTTTTTACCCCGACCGGGACTCGAACCTAGGACTTATGATTACTAAGTCAAGGCGCTACCACTACACCACAGAAGGTTAAAAGGAATCCAACCTTATAGCTTATATCTGCTATACTTAGGAATGAACGCATTCTAACTGAATGCCACTATGTTCATATTACAGATTCCCCAACCTCACTCGTGGCTTCATTTTAGCATTTAATTCAATTCCCAATCTCATTCGGGCCATGAAATTACCAAATAAGCACATTACATATGTGAAAATATGAATCATTTTTTACCCCGACCGGGACTCGAACCTAGGACTTATGATTACTAAGTCAAGGCGCTACCACTACACCACAGAAGGTTAAAAGGAATCCAACCTTATAGCTTATATCTGCTATACTTAGGAATGAACGCATTCTAACTGAATGCCACTATGTTCATATTACAGATTCCCCAACCTCACTCGTGGCTTCATTTTAGCATTTAATTCAATTCCCAATCTCATTCGGGCCATGAAATTACCAAATAAGCACATTACATATGTGAAAATATGAATCATTTTTTACCCCGACCGGGACTCGAACCTAGGACTTATGATTACTAAGTCAAGGCGCTACCACTACACCACAGAAGGTTAAAAGGAATCCAACCTTATAGCTTATATCTGCTATACTTAGGAATGAACGCATTCTAACTGAATGCCACTATGTTCATATTACAGATTCCCCAACCTCACTCGTGGCTTCATTTTAGCATTTAATTCAATTCCCAATCTCATTCGGGCCATGAAATTACCAAATAAGCACATTACATATGTGAAAATATGAATCATTTTTTACCCCGACCGGGACTCGAACCTAGGACTTATGATTACTAAGTCAAGGCGCTACCACTACACCACAGAAGGTTAAAAGGAATCCAACCTTATAGCTTATATCTGCTATACTTAGGAATGAACGCATTCTAACTGAATGCCACTATGTTCATATTACAGATTCCCCAACCTCACTCGTGGCTTCATTTTAGCATTTAATTCAATTCCCAATCTCATTCGGGCCATGAAATTACCAAATAAGCACATTACATATGTGAAAATATGAATCATTTTTTACCCCGACCGGGACTCGAACCTAGGACTTATGATTACTAAGTCAAGGCGCTTCCACTACACCACAGAAGGTTAAAAGGAATCCAACCTTATAGCTTATATCTGCTATACTTAGGAATGAACGCATTCTAACTGAATGCCACTATGTTCATATTACAGATTCCCCAACCTCACTCGTGGCTTCATTTTAGCATTTAATTCAATTCCCAATCTCATTCGGGCCATGAAATTACCAAATAAGCACATTACATATGTGAAAACATGAATCATTTTTTACCCCGACCAGGACTCGAAGCTAGGACTTACGATTACTAAGTCAAGGCGCTACCACTACACCACAGAAGGTTAAAAGGAATCCAACCTTATAGCTTATATCTGCTATACTTAGGAATGAGCGCATTCTAACTGAATGCCACTATGTTCATATTACAGATTCCCCAACCTCACTCGTGGCTTCATTTTAGCATTTAATTCAATTCCCAATCTCATTCGGGCCATGAAATTACCAAATAAGCACATTACATATGTGAAAATATGAATCATTTTTTACCCCGACCGGGACTCGAACCTAGGACTTATGATTACTAAGTCAAGGCGCTACCACTACACCACAGAAGGTTAAAAGGAATCCAACCTTATAGCTTATATCTGCTATACTTAGGAATGAACGCATTCTAACTGAATGCCACTATGTTCATATTACAGATTCCCCAACCTCACTCGTGGCGTCATTTTAGCATTTAATTCAATTCCCAATCTCATTCGGGCCATGAAATTACCAAATAAGCACATTACATATGTGAAAATATGAATCATTTTTTACCCCGACCGGGACTCGAACCTAGGACTTATGATTACTAAGTCAAGGCGCTACCACTACACCACAGAAGGTTAAAAGGAATCCAACCTTATAGCTTATATCTGCTATACTTAGGAATGAACGCATTCTAATTGAATGCCACTATGTTCATATTACAGATTCCCCAACCTCACTCGTGGCTTCATTTTAGCATTTAATTCAATTCCCAATCTCATTCGGGCCAGGAAATGACCAAATAAGCACATTACATATGTGAAAATATGAATCATTTTTTACCCCGACCGGGACTCGAACCTAGGACTTATGATTACTAAGTCAAGGCGCTACCACTACACCACAGAAGGTTAAAAGGAATCCAACCTTATAGCTTATATCTGCTATACTTAGGAATGAACGCATTCTAACTGAATGCCACTATGTTCAAATTACAGATTGCCCAACCTCACTCGTGGCTTCATTTTAGCATTTAATTCAATTCCCAATCTCATTCGGGCCATGAAATTACCAAATAAGCACATTACATATGTGAAAATATGAATCATTTTTTACCCCGACCGGGACTCGAACCTAGGACTTATGATTACTAAGTCAAGGTGCTACCACTACACCACAGAAGGTTAAAAGGAATCCAACCTTATAGCTTATATCTGCTATACTTAGGAATGAACGCATTCTAACTGACTGCCACTATGTTCATATTACAGATTGCCCAACCTCACTCGTGGCTTCATTTTAGCATTTAATTCAATTCCCAATCTCATTCGGGCCATGAAATTACCAAATAAGCACATTACATATGTGAAAATATGAATCATTTTTTACCCCGACCGGGACTCGAACCTAGGACTTATGATTACTAAGTCAAGGCGCTACCACAACACCACAGAAGGTTAAAAGGAATCCAACCTTATAGCTTATATCTGCTATACTTAGGAATGAACGCATTCTAACTGAATGCCACTATGTTCATATTACAGATTCCCCAACCTCACTCGTGGCTTCATTTTAGCATTTAATTCAATTCCCAATCTCATTCGGGCCATGAAATTACCAAATAAGCACAATACATATGTGAAAATATGAATCATTTTTTACCCCGACCGGGACTAGAACCTAGGACTTATGATTACTAAGTCAAGGCGCTACCACTACACCACAGAAGGTTAAAAGGAATCCAACCTTATAGCTTATATCTGCTATACTTAGGAATGAACGCATTTTAACTGAATGCCACTATGTTCATATTACAGATTCCCCAACCTCACTCGTGGCTTCATTTTAGCATTTAATTCAATTCCCAATCTCATTCGGGCCATGAAATTACCAAATAAGCACATTACATATGTGAAAATATGAATCATTTTTTACCCCGACCGGGACTCGAACCTAGGACTTATGATTACTAAGTCAAGGCGCTACCACTACACCACAGAAGGTTAAAAGGAATCCAACCTTATAGCTTATATCTGCTATACTTAGGAATGAACGCATTCTAACTGAATGCCACTATGTTCATATTACAGATTCCCCAACCTCACTCGTGGCTTCGTTTTAGCATTTAATTCAATTCCCAATCTCATTCGGGCCATGAAATTACCAAATAAGCACATTACATATGTGAAAATATGAATCATTTTTTACCCCGACCGGGACTCGAACCTAGGACTTATGATTACTAAGTCAAGGCGCTACCACTACACCACAGAAGGTTAAAAGGAATCCAACCTTATAGCTTATATCTGCTATACTTAGGAATGAACGCATTCTAACTGAATGCCACTATGTTCATATTACAGATTCCCCAACCTCACTCGTGGCTTCATTTTAGCATTTAATTCAATTCCCAATCTCATTCGGTCCATGAAATTACCAAATAAGCACATTACATATGTGAAAACATGAATCATTTTTTACCCCGACCGGGACTCGAACCTAGGACTTATGATTACTAAGTCAAGGCGCTACCACTACACCACAGAAGGTTAAAAGGAATCCAACCTTATAGCTTATATCTGCTATACTTAGGAATGAACGCATTCTAACTGAATGCCACTATGTTCATATTACAGATTCCCCAACCTCACTCGTGGCTTCATTTTAGCATTTAATTCAATTCCCAATCTCATTCGGGCCATGAAATTACCAAATAAGCACATTACATATGTGAAAATATGAATCATTTTTTACCCCGACCGGGACTCGAACCTAGGACTTATGATTACTAAGTCAAGGCGCTACCACTACACCACAGAAGGTTAAAAGGAATCCAACCTTATAGCTTATATCTGCTATACTTAGGAATGAACGCATTCTAACTGAATGCCACTATGTTCATATTACAGATTCCCCAACCTCACTCGTGGCTTCATTTTAGCATTTAATTCAATTCCCAATCTCATTCGGGCCATGAAATTATCAAATAAGCACATTACATATGTGAAAATATGAATCATTTTTTACCCCGACCGGGACTCGAACCTAGGACTTATGATTACTAAGTCAAGGCGCTACCACTACACCACAGAAGGTTAAAAGGAATCCAACCTTATAGCTTATATCTGCTATACTTAGGAATGAACGCATTCTAACTGAATGCCACTATGTTCATATTACAGATTCCCCAACCTCACTCGTGGCTTCATTTTAGCATTTAATTCAATTCCCAATCTCATTCGGGCCATGAAATTACCAAATAAGCACATTACATATGTGAAAATATGAATCATTTTTTACCCCGACCGGGACTCGAACCTAGGACTTATGATTACTAAGTCAAGGCGCTACCACTACACCACAGAAGGTTAAAAGGAATCCAACCTTATAGCTTATATCTGCTATACTTAGGAATGAACGCATTCTAACTGAATGCCACTATGTTCATATTACAGATTCCCCAACCTCACTCGTGGCTTCATTTTAGCATTTAATTCAATTCCCAATCTCATTCGGGCCATGAAATTACCAAATAAGCACATTACATATGTGAAAATATGAATCATTTTTTACCCCGACCGGGACTCGAACCTAGGACTTATGATTACTAAGTCAAGGCGCTACCACTACACCACAGAAGGTTAAAAGGAATCCAACCTTATAGCTTATATCTGCTATACTTAGGAATGAACGCATTCTAACTGAATGCCACTATGTTCATATTACAGATTCCCCAACCTCACTCGTGGCTTCATTTTAGCATTTAATTCAATTCCCAATCTCATTCGGGCCATGAAATTACCAAATAAGCACATTACATATGTGAAAATATGAATCATTTTTTACCCCGACCGGGACTCGAACCTAGGACTTATGATTACTAAGTCAAGGCGCTACCACTACACCACAGAAGGTTAAAAGGAATCCAACCTTATAGCTTATATCTGCTATACTTAGGAATGAACGCATTCTAACTGAATGCCACTATGTTCATATTACAGATTCCCCAACCTCACTCGTGGCTTCATTTTAGCATTTAATTCAATTCCCAATCTCATTCGGGCCATGAAATTACCAAATAAGCACATTACATATGTGAAAATATGAATCATTTTTTACCCCGACCGGGACTCGAACCTAGGACTTATGATTACTAAGTCAAGGCGCTACCACTACACCACAGAAGGTTAAAAGGAATCCAACCTTATAGCTTATATCTGCTATACTTAGGAATGAACGCATTCTAACTGAATGCCACTATGTTCATATTACAGATTCCCCAACCTCACTCGTGGCTTCATTTTAGCATTTAATTCAATTCCCAATCTCATTCGGGCCATGAAATTACCAAATAAGCACATTACATATGTGAAAATATGAATCATTTTTTACCCCGACCGGGACTCGAACCTAGGACTTATGATTACTAAGTCAAGGCGCTACCACTACACCACAGAAGGTTAAAAGGAATCCAACCTTATAGCTTATATCTGCTATACTTAGGAATGAACGCATTCTAACTGAATGCCACTATGTTCATATTACAGATTCCCCAACCTCACTCGTGGCTTCATTTTAGCATTTAATTCAATTCCCAATCTCATTCGGGCCATGAAATTACCAAATAAGCACATTACATATGTGAAAATATGAATCATTTTTTACCCCGACCGGGACTCGAACCTAGGACTTATGATTACTAAGTCAAGGCGCTACCACTACACCACAGAAGGTTAAAAGGAATCCAACCTTATAGCTTATATCTGCTATACTTAGGAATGAACGCATTCTAACTGAATGCCACTATGTTCATATTACAGATTCCCCAACCTCACTCGTGGCTTCATTTTAGCATTTAATTCAATTCCCAATCTCATTCGGGCCATGAAATTACCAAATAAGCACATTACATATGTGAAAATATGAATCATTTTTTACCCCGACCGGGACTCGAACCTAGGACTTATGATTACTAAGTCAAGGCGCTACCACTACACCACAGAAGGTTAAAAGGAATCCAACCTTATAGCTTATATCTGCTATACTTAGGAATGAACGCATTCTAACTGAATGCCACTATGTTCATATTACAGATTCCCCAACCTCACTCGTGGCTTCATTTTAGCATTTAATTCAATTCCCAATCTCATTCGGGCCATGAAATTACCAAATAAGCACATTACATATGTGAAAATATGAATCATTTTTTACCCCGACCGGGACTCGAACCTAGGACTTATGATTACTAAGTCAAGGCGCTACCACTACACCACAGAAGGTTAAAAGGAATCCAACCTTATAGCTTATATCTGCTATACTTAGGAATGAACGCATTCTAACTGAATGCCACTATGTTCATATTACAGATTCCCCAACCTCACTCGTGGCTTCATTTTAGCATTTAATTCAATTCCCAATCTCATTCGGGCCATGAAATTACCAAATAAGCACATTACATATGTGAAAATATGAATCATTTTTTACCCCGACCGGGACTCGAACCTAGGACTTATGATTACTAAGTCAAGGCGCTACCACTACACCACAGAAGGTTAAAAGGAATCCAACCTTATAGCTTATATCTGCTATACTTAGGAATGAACGCATTCTAACTGAATGCCACTATGTTCATATTACAGATTCCCCAACCTCACTCGTGGCTTCATTTTAGCATTTAATTCAATTCCCAATCTCATTCGGGCCATGAAATTACCAAATAAGCACATTACATATGTGAAAATATGAATCATTTTTTACCCCGACCGGGACTCGAACCTAGGACTTATGATTACTAAGTCAAGGCGCTACCACTACACCACAGAAGGTTAAAAGGAATCCAACCTTATAGCTTATATCTGCTATACTTAGGAATGAACGCATTCTAACTGAATGCCACTATGTTCATATTACAGATTCCCCAACCTCACTCGTGGCTTCATTTTAGCATTTAATTCAATTCCCAATCTCATTCGGGCCATGAAATTACCAAATAAGCACATTACATATGTGAAAATATGAATCATTTTTTACCCCGACCGGGACTCGAACCTAGGACTTATGATTACTAAGTCAAGGCGCTACCACTACACCACAGAAGGTTAAAAGGAATCCAACCTTATAGCTTATATCTGCTATACTTAGGAATGAACGCATTCTAACTGAATGCCACTATGTTCATATTACAGATTCCCCAACCTCACTCGTGGCTTCATTTTAGCATTTAATTCAATTCCCAATCTCATTCGGGCCATGAAATTACCAAATAAGCACATTACATATGTGAAAATATGAATCATTTTTTACCCCGACCGGGACTCGAACCTAGGACTTATGATTACTAAGTCAAGGCGCTACCACTACACCACAGAAGGTTAAAAGGAATCCAACCTTATAGCTTATATCTGCTATACTTAGGAATGAACGCATTCTAACTGAATGCCACTATGTTCATATTACAGATTCCCCAACCTCACTCGTGGCTTCATTTTAGCATTTAATTCAATTCCCAATCTCATTCGGGCCATGAAATTACCAAATAAGCACATTACATATGTGAAAATATGAATCATTTTTTACCCCGACCGGGACTCGAACCTAGGACTTATGATTACTAAGTCAAGGCGCTACCACTACACCACAGAAGGTTAAAAGGAATCCAACCTTATAGCTTATATCTGCTATACTTAGGAATGAACGCATTCTAACTGACTGCCACTATGTTCGTATTACAGATTCCCCAACCTCACTCGTGGCTTCATTTTAGCATTTAATTCAATTCCCAATCTCATTCGGGCCATGAAATTACCAAATAAGCACATTACATATGTGAAAATATGAATCATTTTTTACCCCGACCGGGACTCGAACCTAGGACTTATGATTACTAAGTCAAGGCGCTACCACTACACCACAGAAGGTTAAAAGGAATCCAACCTTATAGCTTATATCTGCTATACTTAGGAATGAACGCATTCTAACTGAATGCCACTATGTTCAAATTACAGATTCCCCAACCTCACTCGTGGCTTCATTTTAGCATTTAATTCAATTCCCAATCTCATTCGGGCCATGAAATTACTAAATAAGCACATTACATATGTGAAAATATGAATCATTTTTTACCCCGACCAGGACTCGAACCTAGGACTTATGATTACTAAGTCAAGGCACTACCACTACACCACAGAAGGTTAAAAGGTATCCAACCTTATAGCTTATATCTGCTATACTTAGGAATGAACGCATTCTAACTGAATGCCACTATGTTCGTATTACAGATTCCCCAACCTCACTCGTGGCTTCATTTTAGCATTTAATTCAATTCCCAATCTCATTTGGGCCATGAAATTACCAAATAAGCACATTACATATGTGAAAATATGAATCATTTTTTACCCCGACCGGGACTCGAACCTAGGACTTATGATTACTAAGTCAAGGCGCTACCACTACACCACAGAAGGTTAAAAGGAATCCAACCTTATAGCTTATATCTGCTATACTTAGGAATGAACGCATTCTAACTGAATGCCACTATGTTCATATTACAGATTCCCCAACCTCACTCGTGGCTTCATTTTAGCATTTAATTCAATTCCCAATCTCATTCGGGCCATGAAATTACTAAATAAGGACATTACATATGTGAAAATATGAATCATTTTTTACCCCGACCGGGACTCGAACCTAGGACTTATGATTACTAAGTCAAGGCACTACCACTACACCACAGAAGGTTAAAAGGAATCCAACCTTATAACTTATATCTGCTATACTTAGGAATGAACGCATTCTAACTGAATGCTACTATGTTCATATTACAGATTCCCCAACCTCACTCGTGGCTTCATTTTAGAATTTAATTCAATTCCCAATCTCATTCGGGCCATGAAATTACCAAATAAGCACATTACATATGTGAAAATATGAATCATTTTTTACCCTGACCGGGACTCGAACCTAGAACTTATGATTACTAAGTCAAGGCGCTACCACTACACCACAGAAGGTTAAAAGGAATCCAACCTTATAGCTTATATCTGCTATACTTAGGAATGAACGCATTCTAACTGAATGCCACTATGTTCGTATTACAGATTCCCCAACCTCACTCGTGGCTTCATTTTAGCATTTAATTCAATTCCCAATCTCATTCGGGCCATGAAATTACCAAATAAGCATATTACATATGTGAAAATATGAATCATTTTTTACCCCGACCGGGACTCAAACCTAGGACTTATGATTACTAAGTCAAGGCGCTACCACTACACCACAGAAGGTTAAAAGGAATCCAACCTTATAGCTTATATCTGCTATACTTAGGAATGAACGCATTCTAACTGAATGCCACTATGTTCATATTACAGATTCCCTAACCTTACTCGTGGCTTCATTTTAGCATTTAATTCAATTCCCAATCTCATTCGGGCCATGAAATTACCAAATAAGCACATTACATATGTGAAAATATGAATCATTTTTTACCCCGACCGGGACTCGAACCTAAGACTTATGATTACTAAGTCAAGGCGCTACCACTACACCACAGAAGGTTAAAAGGAATCCAACCTTATAGCTTATATCTGCTATACTTAGGAATGAACGCATACCTAACTGACTGCCACTATGTTCGTATTACAGATTCCCCAACTTCACTCGTGGCTTCATTTTAGCATTTAATTCAATTCCCAATCTCATTCGGGCCATGAAATTACCAAATAAGCACATTACCTATGTGAAAATATGAATCATTTTTTACCCCGACCGGGACTCGAACCTAGGACTTATGATTACTAAGTCAAGGCGCTACCACTACACCACAGAAGGTTAAAAGGAATCCAACCTTATAGCTTATATCTGCTATACTTAGGAATGAACGCATTCTAACTGAATGCCACTATGTTCATATTACAGATTCCCCAACCTCACTCGTGGCTTCAATTTAGCATTTAATTCAATTCCCAATCTCATTCGGGCCATGAAATTACTAAATAAGCACATTACATATGTGAAAATATGAATCATTTTTTACCCCGACCAGGACTCGAACCTAGGAATTATGATTACTAAGTCAAGACACTACCACTACACCACAGAAGGTTAAAAGGTATCCAACCTTATAGCTTATATCTGCTATACTTAGGAATGAACGCATTCTAACTGAATGCCACTATGTTCTTATTACAGATTCCCCAACCTCACTCGTGGCTTTATTTTAGCATTTAATTCAATTCCCAATCTCATTCGGGCCATGAAATTACCAAATAAGCACATTACATATGTGAAAATATGAATCATTTTTTACTCCGACCGGGACTCGAACCTAGGACTTATGATTACTAAGTCAAGGCGCTACCACTACACCACAGAAGGTTAAAAGGAATCCAACCTTATAGCTTATATCTGCTATACTTAGGAATGAACGCATTCTAACTGAATGCCACTATGTTCATATTACAGATTCCCCAACCTCACTCGTGGCTTCATTTTAGCATTTAATTCAATTCCCAATCTCATTCGGGCCATGAAATTACCAAATAAGCACAATACATATGTGAAAATATGAATAATTTTTTACCCCGACCAGGACTCGAACCTAGGACTTATGATTACTAAGTCAAGGCGCTACCACTACACCACAGAAGGTTAAAAGGAATCCAACCTTATAGCTTATATCTGCTATACTTAGGAATGAACGCATTCTAACTGAATGCCACTATGTTCATATTACAGATTCCCCAACCTCACTCGTGGCTTCATTTTAGCATTTGATTCAATTCCCAATCTCATTCGGGCCATGAAATTACCAAATAAGAACATTACATATGTGAAAATATGAATCATTTTTTACCCCGACCGGGACTCGAACCTAGGACTTATGATTACTAAGTCAAGGCGCTACCACTACACCACAGAAGGTTAAAAGGAATCCAACCTTATAGCTTATATCTGCTATACTTAGGAATGAACGCATTCTAACTGAATGCCACTATGTTCATATTACAGATTCCCAACCTCACGCGTGGCTTCATTTTAGCATTTAATTCAATTCCCAATCTCATTCGGGCCATGAAATTACTAAATAAGCACATTACATATGTGAAAATATGAATCATTTTTTACCCCGACCGGGACTCGAACCTAGGACTTATGATTACTAAGTCAAGGCGCTACCACTACACCACAGAAGGTTAAAAGGAATCCAACCTTATAGCTTATATCTGCTATACTTAGGAATGAACGCATTCTAACTGAATGCCACTATGTTCATATTACAGATTCCCCGACCTCACTCGTGGCTTCATTTTAGCATTTAATTCAATTCCCAATCTCATTCGGGCCATGAAATTACTAAATAAGCACATTACATATGTGAAAATATGAATCATTTTTTACCCCGACCGGGACTCGAACCTAGGACTTATGATTACTAAGTCAAGGCACTACCACTACACCACAGAAGGTTAAAAGGAATCCAACCTTATAGCTTATATCTTCTATACTTAGGAATGAACGCATTCTAACTGAATGCTACTATGTTCATATTACAGATTCCCCAACCTCACTCGTGGCTTCATTTTAGCATTTAATTCAATTCCCGATCTCATTCGGGCCATGAAATTACTAAATAAGCACATTACATATGTGAAAATATGAATCATTTTTTACCCCGACCAGGACTCGAAACTAGAACTTATGATTACTAAATCAAGGCACTACCACTACACCACAGAAGGTTAAAAGGTATCCAACCTTATAGCTTATATCTGCTATACTTAGGAATGAACGCATTCTAACTGAATGCCACTATGTTCGTATTACAGATTCCCTAACCTCACTCGTGGCTTCATTTTAGCATTTAATTCAATTCCCAATTTCATTCGGTCCATGAAATTACCAAATAAGCACATTACATATGTGAAAATATGAATCATTTTTTACCCCGACCGGGACTCGAACCTAGGACTTATGATTACTAAGTCAAGGCGCTACCACTACACCACAGAAGGTTAAATAGGAATCCAACCTTATAACTTATATCTGCTATACTTAGGAATGAACGCATTCTAACTGAATGCCACTATGTTCATATTACAGATTGCCCAACCTCACTCGTGGCTTCATTTTAGCATTTAATTCAATTCCCAATCTCATTCGGTCCATGAAATTACCAAATAAGCACATTACATATGTGAAAATATGAATCATTTTTTACCCCGACCGGGACTCGAACCTAGGACTTATGATTACTAAGTCAAGGCGCTACCACTACACCACAGAAGGTTAAAAGGAATCCAACCTTATAGCTTATATCTGCTATACTTAGGAATGAACGCATTCTAACTGAATGCCACTATGTTCATATTACAGATTCCCCAACCTCACTCGTGGCTTCATTTTAGCATTTAATTCAATTCCCAATCTCATTCGGGCCATGAAATTACCAAATAAGCACATTACATATGTGAAAATATGAATCATTTTTTACCCCGACCGGGACTCGAACCTAGGACTTATGATTACTAAGTCAAGGCGCTACCACTACACCACAGAAGGTTAAAAGGAATCCAACCTTATAGCTTATATCTGCTATACTTAGGAATGAACGCATTCTAACTGAATGCCACTATGTTCATATTAGATTCCCCAACCTCACTCGTGGCTTCATTTTAGCATTTAATTCAATTCCCAATCTCATTCGGGCCATGAAATTACCAAATAAGCACAATACATATGTGAAAATATGAATCATTTTTTACCCCGACCACGACTCGAACCTAGGACTTATGATTACTAAGTCAAGGCGCTACCACTACACCACAGAAGGTTAAAAGGAATCCAACCTTATAGCTTATATCTGCTATACTTAGGAATGAGCGCATTCTAACTGAATGCCACTATGTTCATATTACAGATTCCCCAACCTCACTCGTGGCTTCATTTTAGCATTTAATTCAATTCCCAATCTCATTCGGGCCATGAAATTACCAAATAAGCACATTACATATGTGAAAATATGAATCATTTTTTACCCCGACCGGGACTCGAACCTAGGACTTATGATTACTAAGTCAAGGCGCTACCACTACACCACAGAAGGTTAAAAGGAATCCAACCTTATAGCTTATATCTGCTATACTTAGGAATGAACGCATTCTAACTGAATGCCACTATGTTCATATTTCAGATTCCCAACCTCACTCGTGGCTTCATTTTAGCATTTAATTCAATTCCCAATCTCATTCGGGCCATGAAATTACTAAATAAGCACATTACATTTGTGAAAATATGAATCATTTTTTACCCCGACCGGGACTCGAACCTAGGACTTATGATTACTAAGTCAAGGCGCTACCACTACACCACAGAAGGTTAAAAGGAATCCAACCTTATAGCTTATATCTGCTATACTTAGGAATGAACGCATTCTAACTGAATGCCACTATGTTCATATTACAGATTCCCCGACCTCACTCGTGGCTTCATTTTAGCATTTAATTCAATTCCCAATCTCATTCGGGCCATGAAATTACTAAATAAGCACATTACATATGTGAAAATATGAATCATTTTTTACCCCGACCAGGACTCGAACCTAGGACTTATGATTACTAAGTCAAGGCACTACCACTACACCACAGAAGGTTAAAAGGAATCCAACCTTATAGCTTATATCTGCTATACTTAGGAATGAACGCATTCTAACTGAATGCTACTATGTTCATATTACAGATTCCCCAACCTCACTCGTGGCTTCATTTTAGCATTTAATTCAATTCCCAATCTCATTCGGGCCATGAAATTACTAAATAAGCACATTACATATGTGAAAATATGAATCATTTTTTACCCCGACCGGGACTCGAACCTAGGACTTATGATTACTAAGTCAAGGCGCTACCACTACACCACAGAAGGTTAAAAGGAATCCAACCTTATAGCTTATATCTGCTATACTTAGGAATGAACGCATTCTAACTGAATGCCACTATGTTCATATTACAGATTGCACAACCGCACTCGTGGCTTCATTTTAGCATTTAATTCAATTCCCAATCTCATTCGGGCCTTGAAATTACCAAATAAGCACATTACAAATGTGAAAATATGAATAATTTTTTACCCCGACCGGGACTCGAACCTAGGACTTATGATTACTAAGTCAAGGCGCTACCACTACACCACAGAAGGTTAAAAGGAATCCAACCTTATAGCTTATATCTGCTATACTTAGGAATGAATGCATTCTAACTGAATGCCACTATGTTCATATTACAGATTGCCCAACCTCACTCGTGGCTTCATTTTAGCATTTAATTCAATTCCCAATCTCATTCGGTCCATGAAATTACCAAATAAGCACATTACATATGTGAAAATATGAATCATTTTTTACCCCGACCGGGATTCGAACCTAGGACTTATGATTACTAAGTCAAGGCGCTACCACTACAACACAGAAGGTTAAAAGGAATCCAACCTTATAGCTTATATCTGCTATACTTAGGAATGAATGCATTCTAACTGAATGCCACTATGTTCATATTACAGATTCCCCAACCTCACTCGTGGCTTCATTTTAGCATTTAATTCAATTCCCAATCTCATTCGGGCCATGAAATTACCAAATAAGCACATTACATATGTGAAAATATGAATCATTTTTTACCCCGACCGGGACTCGAACCTAGGACTTATGATTACTAAGTCAAGGCGCTACCACTACACCACAGAAGGTTAAAAGGAATCCAACTTTATAGCTTATATCTGCTATACTTAGGAATGAACGCATTCTAACTGAATGCCACTATGTTCATATTACAGATTCCCCAACCTCACTCGTGGCTTCATTTTAGCATTTAATTCAATTCCCAATCTCATTCGGGCCATGAAATTACCAAATAAGCACATTACATATGTGAAAATATGAATCATTTTTTACCCCGACCGGGACTCGAACCTAGGACTTATGATTACTAAGTCAAGGCGCTACCACTACACCACAGAAGGTTAAAAGGAATCCAACCTTATAGCTTATATCTGCTATACTTAGGAATGAACGCATTCTAACTGAATGCCACTATGTTCGTATTACAGATTCCCCAACCTCACTCGTGGCTTCATTTTAGCATTTAATTCAATTCCCAATCTCATTCGGGCCATGAAATTACCAAATAAGCACATTACATATGTGAAAATATGAATCATTTTTTACCCCGACCGGGACTCGAACCTAGGACTTATGATTACTAAGTCAAGGCGCTACCACTACACCACAGAAGGTTAAAAGGAATCCAACCTTATAGCTTATATCTGCTATACTTAGGAATGAACGCATTCTAACTGAATGCCACTATGTTCATATTACAGATTCCCCGACCTCACTCGTGGCTTCATTTTAGCATTTAATTCAATTCCCAATCTCATTCGGGCCATGAAATTACCAAATAAGCACATTACATATGTGAAAATATGAATCATTTTTTACCCCGACCGGGACTCGAACCTAGGAATTACGATTACTAAGTCAAGGTGCTACCACTACACCACGGAAGGTTAAAAGGAATCCAACCTTATAGCTTATATCTGCTATACTTAGGAATGAACGCATTCTAACTGAATGCCACTATGTTCATATAACAGATTCCCCAACCTCACTCGTGGCTTCATTTTAGCATTTAATTCAATTCCCAATCTCATTCGGGCCATGAAATTACCAAATAAGCACATTACATATGTGAAAATATGAATCATTTTTTACCCCGACCGGGACTCGAACCTAGGACTTATGATTACTAAGTCAAGGCGCTACCACTACACCACAGAAGGTTAAAAGGAATCCAACCTTATAGCTTATATCTGCTATACTTAGGAATGAATGCATTCTAACTGAATGCCACTATGTTCATATTACAGATTCCCCAACCTCACTCGTGGCTTCAATTTAGCATTTAATTCAATTCCCAATCTCATTCGGGCTTGAAATTACCAAATAAGCACATTACATATGTGAAAATATGAATCTTTTTTTACCCCGACCGGGACTCGAACCTAGGACTTATGATTACTAAGTCAAGGCGCTACCACTACACCACAGAAGGTTAAAAGGAATCCAACCTTATAGCTTATATCTGCTATACTTAGGAATGAACGCATTCTAACTGAATGCCACTATGTTCGTATTACAGATTCCCCAACCTCACTCGTGGCTTCATTTTAGCATTTAATTCAATTCCCAATCTCATTCGGGCCATGAAATTACCAAATAAGCACATTACATATGTGAAAATATGAATCATTTTTTACCCCGACCGGGACTCGAACCTAGGACTTATGATTACTAAGTCAAGGCGCTACCACTACACCACAGAAGGTTAAAAGGAATCCAACCTTATAGCTTATATCTGCTATACTTAGGAATGAACGCATTCTAACTGAATGCCACTATGTTCGTATTACAGATTCCCCAACCTCACTCGTGGCTTCATTTTAGCATTTAATTCAATTCCCAATCTCATTCGGGCCATGAAATTACCAAATAAGCACATTACATATGTGAAAATATGAATCATTTTTTACCCCGACCGGGACTCGAACCTAGGACTTATGATTACTAAGTCAAGGCGCTACCACTACACCACAGAAGGTTAAAAGGAATCCAACTTTATAGCTTATATCTGCTATACTTAGGAATGAACGCATTCTAACTGAATGCCACTATGTTCGTATTACAGATTCCCCAACCTCACTCGTGGCTTCATTTTAGCATTTAATTCAATTCCCAATCTCATTCGGGCCATGAAATTACCAAATAAGCACATTACATATGTGAAAATATGAATCATTTTTTACCCCGACCGGGACTCGAACCTAGGACTTATGATTACTAAGTCAAGGCGCTACCACTACACCACAGAAGGTTAAAAGGAATCCAACCTTATAGCTTATATCTGCTATACTTAGGAATGAACGCATTCTAACTGAATGCCACTATGTTCATATTACAGATTCCCCAACCTCACTCGTGGCTTCATTTTAGCATTTAATTCAATTCCCAATCTCATTCGGGCCATGAAATTACCAAATAAGCACATTACATATGTGAAAATATGAATCATTTTTTACCCCGACCGGGACTCGAACCTAGGACTTATGATTACTAAGTCAAGGCGCTACCACTACACCACAGAAGGTTAAAAGGAATCCAACCTTATAGCTTATATCTGCTATACTTAGGAATGAACGCATTCTAACTGAATGCCACTATGTTCATATTACAGATTCCCCAACCTCACTCGTGGCTTCATTTTAGCATTTAATTCAATTCCCAATCTCATTCGGGCCATGAAATTACCAAATAAGCACATTACATATGTGAAAATATGAATCATTTTTTACCCCGACCGGGACTCGAACCTAGGACTTATGATTACTAAGTCAAGGCGCTACCACTACACCACAGAAGGTTAAAAGGAATCCAACCTTATAGCTTATATCTGCTATACTTAGGAATGAACGCATTCTAACTGAATGCCACTATGTTCATATTACAGATTCCCCAACCTCACTCGTGGCTTCATTTTAGCATTTAATTCAATTCCCAATCTCATTCGGGCCATGAAATTACCAAATAAGCACATTACATATGTGAAAATATGAATCATTTTTTACCCCGACCGGGACTCGAACCTAGGACTTATGATTACTAAGTCAAGGCGCTACCACTACACCACAGAAGGTTAAAAGGAATCCAACCTTATAGCTTATATCTGCTATACTTAGGAATGAACGCATTCTAACTGAATGCCACTATGTTCATATTACAGATTCCCCAACCTCACTCGTGGCTTCATTTTAGCATTTAATTCAATTCCCAATCTCATTCGGGCCATGAAATTACCAAATAGGCACATTACATATGTGAAAATATGAATCATTTTTTACCCCGACCGGGACTCGAACCTAGGACTTATGATTACTAAGTCAAGGCGCTACCACTACACCACAGAAGGTTAAAAGGAATCCAACCTTATAGCTTATATCTGCTATACTTAGGAATGAACGCATTCTAACTGAATGCCACTATGTTCGTATTACAGATTCCCCAACCTCACTCGTGGCTTCATTTTAGCATTTAATTCAATTCCCAATCTCATTCGGGCCATGAAATTACCAAATAAGCACATTACATATGTGAAAATATGAATCATTTTTTACCCCGACCGGGACTCGAACCTAGGACTTATGATTACTAAGTCAAGGCGCTACCACTACACCACAGAAGGTTAAAAGGAATCCAACCTTATAGCTTATATCTGCTATACTTAGGAATGAACGCATTCTAACTGAATGCCACTATGTTCATATTACAGATTCCCCAACCTCACTCGTGGCTTCATTTTAGCATTTAATTCAATTCCCAATCTCATTCGGGCCATGAAATTACCAAATAAGCACATTACATATGTGAAAATATGAATCATTTTTTACCCCGACCGGGACTCGAACCTAGGACTTATGATTACTAAGTCAAGGCGCTACCACTACACCACAGAAGGTTAAAAGGAATCCAACCTTATAGCTTATATCTGCTATACTTAGGAATGAACGCATTCTAACTGAATGCCACTATGTTCATATTACAGATTCCCCAACCTCACTCGTGGCTTCATTTTAGCATTTAATTCAATTCCCAATCTCATTTGGGCCATGAAATTACCAAATAAGCACATTACATATGTGAAAATATGAATCATTTTTTACCCCGACCCGGACTCGAACCTAGGACTTATGATTACTAAGTCAAGGCGCTACCACTACACCACAGAAGGTTAAAAGGAATCCAACCTTATAGCTTATATCTGCTATACTTAGGAATGAACGCATTCTAACTGAATGCCACTATGTTCATATTACAGATTCCCCAACCTCACTCGTGGCTTCATTTTAGCATTTAATTCAATTCCCAATCTCATTCGGGCCATGAAAATACCAAATAAGCACATTACCTATGTGAAAAAATGAATCATTTTTTACCCCGACCGGGACTCGAACCTAGGACTTATGATTACTAAGTCAAGGCACTACCACTACACCACAGAAGGTTAAAAGGAATCCAACCTTATAGCTTATATCTGCTATACTTAGGAATGAACGCATTCTAACTGAATGCCACTATGTTCATATTACAGATTCCCCAACCTCACTCGTGGCTTCATTTTAGCATTTAATTCAATTCCCAATCTCATTCGGGCCATGAAATTACCAAATAAGCACATTACAAATGTGAAAATATGAATCATTTTTTACCCCGACCGGGACTCGAACCTAGGACTTATGATTACTAAGTCAAGGCGCTACCACTACACCACAGAAGGTTAAAAGGTATCCAATCTTATAGCTTATATCTGCTATACTTAGGAATGAACGCATTCTAACTGAATGCTACTATGTTCATATTACAGATTCCCCAACCTCACTCGTGGCTTCATTTTAGCATTTAATTCAATTCCCAATCTCATTCGGGCCATGAAATTACCAAATAAGCACATTACATATGTGAAAATATGAATCATTTTTTACCCCGACCGGGACTCGAACCTAGGACTTATGATTACTAAGTCAAGGCGCTACCACTACACCACAGAAGGTTAAAAGGAATCCAACCTTATAGCTTATATCTGCTATACTTAGGAATGAATGCATTCTAACTGAATGCCACTATGTTCATATTACAGATTCCCCAACCTCACTCGTGGCTTCATTTTAGCATTTAATTCAATTCCCAATCTCATTCGGGCCATGAAATTACCAAATAAGCACATTACATATGTGAAAATATGAATCATTTTTTACCCCGACCGGGACTCGAACCTAGGACTTATGATTACTAAGTCAAGGCGCTACCACTACACCACAGAAGGTTAAAAGGAATCCGACCTTATAGCTTATATCTGCTATACTTAGGAATGAACGGTTTCTAACTGAATGCCACTATGTTCATATTACAGATTCCCCAACCTCACTCGTGGCTTCATTTTAGCATTTAATTCAATTCCCAATCTCATTCGGGCCATGAATTTACCAAATAAGCACATTACATATGTGAAAATATGAATCATTTTTTACCCCGACCGGGACTCGAACCTAGGACTTATGATTACTAAGTCAAGGCGCTACCACTACACCACAGAAGGTTAAAAGGAATCCATCCTTATAGCTTATATCTGCTATACTTAGGAATGAACGCATTCTAACTGAATGCCACTATGTTCATATTACAGATTCCCCAACCTCACTCGTGGCTTCATTTTAGCATTTAATTCAATTCCCAATCTCATTCGGGCCATGAAATTACCAAATAAGCACATTACATATGTGAAAATATGAATCATTTTTTACCCCGACTGGTACTCGAACCTAGGACTTATGATTACTAAGTCAAGGCGCTACCACTACACCACAGAAGGTTAAAAGGAATCCAACCTTATAGCTTATATCTGCTATACTTAGGAATGAACTCATTCTAACTGAATGCCACTATGTTCATATTATAGATTCCCCAACCTCACTCGTGGCTTCATTTTAGCATTTAATTCAATTCCCAATCTCATTCGGGCCATGAAATTACTAAATAAGCACATTACATATGTGAAAATATGAATCATTTTTTACCCCGACCAGGACTCGAAACTAGAACTTATGATTACTAAATCAAGGCACTACCACTACACCACAGAAGGTTAAAAGGTATCCAACCTTATAGCTTATATCTGCTATACTTAGGAATGAATGCATTCTAACTGAATGCCACTATGTTCGTATTACAGATTCCCCAACCTCACTCGTGGCTTCATTTTAGCATTTAATTCAATTCCCAATCTCATTCGGGCCAGGAAATTACCAATTAAGCACATTGCAAATGTGAAAATATGAATCATTTTTTACCCCGACCGGGACTCGAACCTAGGACTTATGATTACTAAGTCAAGGCGCTACCACTACACCACAGAAGGTTAAAAGGAATCCAACCTTATAACTTATATCTGCTATACTTAGGAATGAACGCATTCTAACTGAATGCCACTATGTTCATATTACAGATTCCCCAACCTCACTCGTGGCTTCATTTTAGCATTTAATTCAATTCCCAATCTCATTCGGTCCATGAAATTACCAAATAAGCACATTACATATGTGAAAATATGAATCATTTTTTACCCCGACCGGGACTCGAACCTAGGACTTATGATTACTAAGTCAAGGCGCTACCACTACACCACAGAAGGTTAAAAGGAATCCAACCTTATAGCTTATATCTGCTATACTTAGGAATGAACGCATTATAACTGAATGCCACTATGTTCATATTACAGATTCCCCAACCTCACTCGTGGCTTCATTTTAGCATTTAATTCAATTCCCAATCTCATTCGGGCCATGAAATTACCAAATAAACACAATACATATGTGAAAATATGAATCATTTTTTACCCCGACCGGGACTCGAACCTAGGACTTATGATTACTAAGTCAAGGCGCTACCACTACACCACAGAAGGTTAAAAGGAATCCAACCTTATAGCTTATATCTGCTATACTTAGGAATGAACGCATTTTAACTGAATGCCACTATGTTCATATTACAGATTCCCCAACCTCGCTCGTGGCTTCATTTTAGCATTTAATTCAATTCCCAATCTCATTCGGGCCATGAAAATACCAAATAAGCACATTACATATGTGAAAATATGAATCATTTTTTACCCCGACCGGGACTCGAACCTAGGACTTATGATTACTAAGTCAAGGCGCTACCACTACACCACAGAAGGTTAAAAGAAATCCAACCTTATAGCTTATATCTGCTATTCTTAGGAATGAACGCATTCTAACTGAATGCCACTATGTTCATATTACAGATTCCCCAACCTCACTCGTGGCTTCATTTTAGCATTTAATTCAATTCCCAATCTCATTCGGGCCATGAAATTACCAAATAAGCACAATACATATGTGAAAATATGAATCATTTTTTACCCCGACCGGGACTCGAACCTAGGACTTATGATTACTAAGTCAAGGCGCTACCACTACACCACAGAAGGTTAAAAGGAATCCAACCTTATAGCTTATATCTGCTATACTTAGGAATGAACGCAATCTAACTGAATGCCACTATGTTCATATTACAGATTCCCCAACCTCACTCGTGGCTTCATTTTAGCATTTAATTCAATTCCCAATCTCATTCGGTCCATGAAATTACCAAATAAGTACATTACATATGTGAAAATATGAATAATTTTTTACCCCGACCGGGACTCGAACCTAGGACTTATGATTACTAAGTCAAGGCGCTACCACTACACCACAGAAGGTTAAAAGGAATCCAACCTTATAGCTTATATCTGCTATACTTAGGAATGAACGCATTCTTACTGAATGCCACTATGTTCATATTACAGATTCCCCAACCTCACTCGTGGCTTCATTTTAGCATTTAATTCAATTCCCAATCTCATTCGGGCCATGAAATTACCAAATAAGCACATTACATATGTGAAAATATGAATCATTTTTTACCCCGACCGGGACTCGAACCTAGGACATATGATTACTAAGTCAAGGCGCTACCACTACACCACAGAAGGTTAAAAGGAATCCAACTTTATAGCTTATATCTGCTATACTTAGGAATGAACGCATTCTAACTGAATGCCACTATGTCGTATTACAGATTCCCCAACCTCACTTGTGGCTTCATTTTAGCATTTAATTCAATTCCCAATCTCATTCGGGCCATGAAATTATCAAATAAGCACATTACCTATGTGAAAATATGAATCATTTTTTACCCCGACCGGGACTCGAACCTAGGACTTATGATTACTAAGTCAAGGCGCTACCACTACACCACAGAAGGTTAAAAGGAATCCAACCTTATAGCTTATATCTGCTATACTTAGGAATGAACGCATTCTAACTGAATGCTACAATGTTCATATTACAGATTCCCCAACCTCACTCGTGGCTTCATTTTAGCATTTAATTCAATTCCCAATCTCATTCGGGCCATGAAATTACCAAATAAACACATTACATATGTGAAAATATGAATCATTTTTACCCCGACCGGGACTCGAACCTAGGACCTATGATTACTAAGTCAAGGCGCTACCACTACACCACAGAAGGTTAAAAGAAATCCAACCTTATAGCTTATATCTGCTATACTTAGGAATGAACGCATTCTAACTGAATGCCACTATGTTCATATTACAGATTCCCCAACCTCACTCGTGGCTTCATTTTAGCATTTAATTCAATTCCCAATCTCATTCGGGCCATGAAATTACCAAATAAGCACAATACATGTGAAAATATGAATCATTTTTTACCCCGACCGGAACTCGAACCTAGGACTTATGATTACTAAGTCAAGGCGCTACCACTACACCACAGAAGGTTAAAAGGAATCCAACCTTATAGCTTATATCTGCTATACTTAGGAATGAACGCATTCTAACTGAATGCCACTATGTTCATATTACAGATTCCCCAACCTCACTCCTGGCTTCATTTTAGCATTTAATTCAATTCCCAATCTCATTCGGTCCATGAAATTACCAAATAAGTACATTACATATGTGAAAATATGAATAATTTTTTACCCCGACCGGGACTCGAACCTAGGACTTATGATTACTAAGTCAAGGCGCTACCACTACACCACAGAAGGTTAAAAGGAATCCAACCTTATAGCTTATATCTGCTATACTTAGGAATGAACGCATTCTAACTGAATGCCACTATGTTCATATTACAGATTCCCCAACCTCACTCGTGGCTTCATTTTAGCATTTAATTCAATTCCCAATCTCATTCGGGCCATGAAATTACCAAATAAGCACATTACATATGTGAAAATATGAATCATTTTTTACCCCGACCGGGACTCGAACCTAGGACATATGATTACTAAGTCAAGGCGCTACCACTACACCACAGAAGGTTAAAAGGAATCCAACTTTATAGCTTATATCTGCTATACTTAGGAATGAACGCATTCTAACTGAATGCCACTATGTCGTATTACAGATTCCCCAACCTCACTTGTGGCTTCATTTTAGCATTTAATTCAATTCCCAATCTCATTCGGGCCATGAAATTATCAAATAAGCACATTACCTATGTGAAAATATGAATCAATTTTTACCCCGACCGGGACTCGAACCTAGGACCTATGATTACTAAGTCAAGGCGCTACCACTACACCACAGAAGGTTAAAAGAAATCCAACCTTATAGCTTATATCTGCTATACTTAGGAATGAACGCATTCTAACTGAATGCCACTATGTTCATATTACAGATTCCCCAACCTCACTCGTGGCTTCATTTTAGCATTTAATTCAATTCCCAATCTCATTCAGGCCATGAAATTACCAAATAAGCACATTACATATGTGAAAATATGAATCATTTTTTACCCCGACCGGGACTAGAACCTAGGACTTATGATTACTAAGTCGAGGCGCTACCACTACACCACAGAAGGTTAAAAGGAATCCAACCTTATAGTTTATATCTGCTATACTTCGGATTGAACGCATTCTAACTGAATGCCACTATGTTCATATTACAGATTGCCCAACCTCACTCTTGGCTTCATTTTAGCATTTAATTCAATTCCCAATCTCATTCGGGCCATGAAATTACCAAATAAGCACATTACATATGTGAAAATATGAATCATTTTTTACCCCGACCGGGACTCGAACCTAGGACTTATGATTACTAAGTCAAGGCACTACCACTACACCACAGAAGGTTAAAAGGAATCCAACCTTATAGCTTATAGCTGCTATACTTAGTAATGAACGCATTCTAACTGAATGCCACTATGTTCATATTACAGATTCCCCAACCTCACTCGTGGCTTCATTTTAGCATTTAATTTAATTCCCAATCTCATTCGGGCCATGAAATTACTAAATAAGCACATTACATATGTGAAAATATGAATCATTTTTTACCCCGACCGGGACTCGAACCTAGGACTTATGATTACTAAGTCAAGGCACTATCACTACACCACAGAAGGTTAAAAGGTATCCAACCTTATAGCTTATATCTGCTATACTTAGGAATGAACGCATTCTAACTGAATGCCACTATGTTCGTATTACAGATTCCCCAACCTCACTCGTGGCTTCATTTTAGCATTTAATTCAATTCCCAATCTCATTCAGGCCAGGAAATTACCAAATAAGCACATTACATATGTGAAAATATGAATCATTTTTACCCCGACAGGGACTCGAACCTAGGACTTATGATTACTAAGTCAAGGCGCTACCACTACACCACAGAAGGTTAAAAGGAATCCAACCTTATAGCTTATATCTTCTATACTTAGGAATGAACGCATTCTAACTGAATGCCACTATGTTCATATTACAGATTCCCCAACCTCACTCGTGGCTTCATTTTAGCATTTAATTCAATTCCCAATCTCATTCGGGCCATGAAATTACCAAATAGGCACAATACATATGTGAAAATATGAATCATTTTTTACCCCGACCGGGACTCGAACCTAGGACTTATGATTACTAAGTCAAGGCGCTACCACTACACCACAGAAGGTTAAAAGGAATCCAACCTTATAGCTTATATCTGCTATACTTAGGAATGAACGCATTCTAACTGAATGCCACTATGTTCATATTACAGATTGCCCAACCTCACTCGTGGCTTCATTTTATCATTTAATTCAATTCCCAATCTCATTCGGGCCATGAAATTACCAAATAAGCACATTACATATGTGAAAATATGAATCATTTTTTACCCTGACTAGGACTCGAACCTAGGACTTATGATTACTAAGTCAAGGCGCTACCACTACACCACAGAAGGTTAAAAGGAATCCAACCTTATAGCTTATATCTGCTATACTTAGGAATATACGCATTCTAACTGAATGCCACTATGTTCATATTACAGATTCCCCAACCTCACTCGTGGCTTCATTTTAGCATTTAATTCAATTCCCAATCTCATTTGGGCCATGAAATTACCAAATAAGCACATTACATATGTGAAAATATGAATCATTTTTTACCCCGACCAGGACTCGAACCTAGGACTTATGATTACTAAGTCAAGGCGCTACCACTACACCACAGAAGGTTAAAAGGAATCCAACCTTATAGCTTATATCTGCTATACTTAGGAATGAACGCATTCTAACTGAATGCCACTATGTTCATATTACAGATTCCCCAACCTCACTCGTGGCTTCATTTTAGCATTTAATTCAATTCCCAATCTCATTCGGGCCATGAAATTACCAAATAAGCACATTACATATGTGAAAATATGAATCATTTTTTACCCCGACCCGGACTCGAACCTAGGACTTATGATTACTAAGTCAAGGCGCTACCACTACACCACAGAAGGTTAAAAGGAATCCAACCTTATAGCTTATATCTGCTATACTTAGGAATGAACGCATTCTAACTGAATGCCACTATGTTCATATTACAGATTCCCCAACCTCACTCGTGGCTTCATTTTAGCATTTAATTCAATTCCCAATCTCATTCGGGCCATGAAAATACCAAATAAGCACATTACATATGTGAAAAAATGAATCATTTTTTACCCCGACCGGGACTCGAACCTAGGACTTATGATTACTAAGTCAAGGCGCTACCACTACACCACAGAAGGTTAAAAGGAATCCAACCTTATAGCTTATATCTGCTATACTTAGGAATGAACGCTTTCTAACTGAATGCCACTATGTTCATATTACAGATTCCCCAACCTCACTCGTGGCTTCATTTTAGCATTTAATTCAATTCCCAATCTCATTCGGGCCATGAAATTACCAAATAAGCACATTACAAATGTGAAAATATGAATCATTTTTTACCCCGACTGGGACTCGAACCTAGGACTTATGATTACTAAGTCAAGGCGCTACCACTACACCACAGAAGGTTAAAAGGTATCCAATCTTATAGCTTATATCTGCTATACTTAGGAATGAACGCATTCTAACTGAATGCTACTATGTTCATATTACAGATTCCCCAACCTCACTCGTGGCTTCATTTTAGCATTTAATTCAATTCCCAATCTCATTTGGGCCATGAAATTACCAAATAAGCACATTACATATGTGAAAATATGAATCATTTTTTACCCCGACCGGGACTCGAACCTAGGACTTATGATTACTAAGTCAAGGCGCTACCACTACACCACAGAAGGTTAAAAGGAATCCAACCTTATTGCTTATATCTGCTATACTTAGGAATGAATGCATTCTAACTGAATGCCACTATGTTCATATTACAGATTCCCCAACCTCACTCGTGGCTTCATTTTAGCATTTAATTCAATTCCCAATCTCATTTGGGCCATGAAATTACCAAATAAGCACATTACATATGTGAAAATATGAATCATTTTTTACCCCGACCGGGACTCGAACCTAGGACTTATGATTACTAAGTCAAGGCGCTACCACTACACCACAGAAGGTTAAAAGGAATCCGACCTTATAGCTTATATCTGCTATACTTAGGAATGAACGCATTCTAACTGAATGCCACTATGTTCATATTACAGATTCCCCAACCTCACTCGTGGCTTCATTTTAGCATTTAATTCAATTCCCAATCTCATTCGGGCCATGAATTTACCAAATAAGCACATTACATATGTGAAAATATGAATCATTTTTTACCCCGACCGGGACTCGAACCTAGGACTTATGATTACTAAGTCAAGGCGCTACCACTACACCACAGAAGGTTAAAAGGAATCCAACCTTATAGCTTATATCTGCTATACTTAGGAATGAACGCATTCTAACTGAATGCCACTATGTTCATATTAGAGATTCCCCAACCTCACTCGTGGCTTCATTTTAGCATTTAATTCAATTCCCAATCTCATTCGGGCCATGAAATTACCAAATAAGCACATTACATATGTGAAAATATGAATCATTTTTTACCCCGACTGGTACTCGAACCTAGGACTTATGATTACTAAGTCAAGGCGCTACCACTACACCACAGAAGGTTAAAAGGAATCCAACCTTATAGCTTATATCTGCTATACTTAGGAATGAACTCATTCTAACTGAATGCCACTATGTTCATATTACAGATTCCCCAACCTCACTCGTGGCTTTATTTTAGCATTTAATTCAATTCCCAATCTCATTCGGGCCATGAAATTACTAAATAAGCACATTACATATGTGAAAATATGAATCATTTTTTACCCCGACCAGGACTCGAAACTAGAACTTATGATTACTAAATCAAGGCACTACCACTACACCACAGAAGGTTAAAAGGTATCCAACCTTATAGCTTATATCTGCTATACTTAGGAATGAACGCATTCTAACTGAATGCCACTATGTTCGTTTTACAGATTCCCCAACCTCACTCGTGGCTTCATTTTAGCATTTAATTCAATTTCCAATCTCATTCGGGCCAGGAAATTACCAATTAAGCACATTACAAATGTGAAAATATGAATCATTTTTTACCCCGACCGGGACTCGAACCTAGGACTTATGATTACTAAGTCAAGGCGCTACCACTACACCACAGAAGGTTAAAAGGAATCCAACCTTATAACTTATATCTGCTATACTTAGGAATGAACGCATTCTAACTGAATGCCACTATGTTCATATTACAGATTCCCCAACCTCACTCGTGGCTTCATTTTAGCAATTAATTCAATTCCCAATCTCATTCGGTCCATGAAATTACCAAATAAGCACATTACATATGTGAAAATATGAATCATTTTTTACCCCGACCGGGACTCGAACCTAGGACTTATGATTACTAAGTCAAGGCGCTACCACTACACCACAGAAGGTTAAAAGGAATCCAACCTTATAACTTATATCTGCTATACTTAGGAATGAACGCATTCTAACTGAATGCCACTATGTTCATATTACAGATTCCCCAACCTCACTCGTGGCTTCATTTTAGCATTTAATTCAATTCCCAATCTCATTCGGTCCATGAAATTACCAAATAAGCACATTACATATGTGAAAATATGAATCATTTTTTACCCCGACCGGGACTCGAACCTAGGACTTATGATTACTAAGTCAAGGCGCTACCACTACACCACAGAAGGTTAAAAGGAATCCAACCTTATAGCTTATATCTGCTATACTTAGGAATGAACGCATTCTAACTGAATGCCACTATGTTCATATTACAGATTCCCCAACCTCACTCGTGGCTTCATTTTAGCATTTAATTCAATTCCCAATCTCATTCGGTCCATGAAATTACCAAATAAACACAATACATATGTGAAAATATGAATCATTTTTTACCCCGACCGGGACTCGAACCTAGGACTTATGATTACTAAGTCAAGGCGCTACCACTACACCACAGAAGGTCAAAAGGAATCCAACCTTATAGCTTATATCTGCTATACTTAGGAATGAACGCATTTTAACTGAATGCCACTATGTTCATATTACAGATTCCCCAACCTCGCTCGTGGCTTCATTTTAGCATTTAATTCAATTCCCAATCTCATTCGGGCCATGAAATTACCAAATAAGCACATTACATATGTGAAAATATGAATCATTTTTTACCCCGACCGGGACTCGAACCTAGGACTTATGATTACTAAGTCAAGGCGCTACCACTACACCACAGAAGGTTAAAAGGAATCCAACCTTATAGCTTATATCTGCTATACTTAGGAATGAACGCATTCTAACTGAATGCTACTATGTTCATATTACAGATTCCCCAACCTCACTCGTGGCTTTATTTTAGCATTTAATTCAATTCCCAATCTCATTCGGGCCATGAAATTACTAAATAAGCACATTACATATGTGAAAATATGAATCATTTTTTATCCCGACCAGGACTCGAACCTAGGACTTATGATTACTAAGTCAAGGCGCTACCACTACACCACAGAAGGTTAAAAGGAATCCAACCTTATAGCTTATATCTGCTATACTTAGGAATGAACGCATTCTAACTGAATGCCACTATGTTCATATTATAGATTCCCCAACCTCACTCGTGGCTTCATTTTAGCATTTAATTCAATTCCCAATCTCATTCGGGCCATGAAATTACCAAATAAGCACATTACATATGTGAAAATATGAATC
>JAXCGZ010012286.1:0-32642 GCA_037179515.1 Halocaridina rubra | reverse complement strand
GAAAGAAGAGAGAGAAAGAGCAGATGCATTTCAGTCGTCTGTGATCTGTTAAGTCGGGAAGTGACGAGCCTGGCGAACGTGGGAGCGATCTTGCCGTAGGTAGTTAGAAGAGGCATCCAGCCTTAATCCCCTCATAGCTCCAAGCTATCTGTATTCACCCCCATTCGAATGGAGAAAGCTTGACGTATAAATAAGCAAATAAGTAATTGTAAGCTAAGTAGCTTCTAACTCTCTCTAAATTCATGTTAATTATTGTAGGTATCTCTCCGGGACTGGGAATTATCATCATTAAAGACCTTTTTCGAATGTAAGTTTAATTGTCCCATTTGGGGATTTGAGATAATTTCGGAGTTTTTTGGGGGTATTTCCTCGTGTACTGCACTAATTGCCCTATCAGAATTCATTGTATATGTAGAATTTAATTCGTATGTACCAATCATTTGGTATGGATCAAGGCATATTGTTCTCATATTATTTTATGTGGTCAAAATTCAAAGCTGTCTGTCATCATATGGTTAAATGTATTCTTTATTGTATGAGTTCTTCTTCTTCTTCTTCTTCTTCTTCTTCTTCTTCTTCTTCTTCTTCTTCTTCTTCTTCTTCTTTTTATCTTTTTTTTTTTTCTTCTTCTTCTTCTTCTTCTTCTTCTTCTTCTTCTTCTTCTTCTTCTTCCAATATGGGTCACCACAGCCGATGAATCGTTTCTGTATCGCCCTAACCACTGCGTTCTACTCCATCACACTACACATTCTCGTGGCCTCCCTCACCGCATCCGTAAACCTTCTCTTCGGCCTACCTCTCCCTCTCCTGCATCGCAGCTCCTTCATCAGCATTCTTCTCCTCACATACTCCTCATCCCTCCTCACCACATGCCCACACCATATCTGTCTTTCTTCTCTTTATTAAAGAAGAGTACTTAAAATTATTTATATATCTTAAGCATATTCGAGTACCAATGCTCTCATTATTAGAGTTGTCTAAATATTTCGTATTAATCCGTCTAGAAGATCTTCTTAAATGCCCTCAGATATATAGATGCCAGGGGAGGCGTCGAGTGTGTGTGTATGTGTGTGTGTGTATGTGTGTGTGTGTGTGTGTGTGTGTGTGTGTGTGTGTGTGTGTGTGTGTGTGTGTGTGTGTGTGTGTGTGTGTTTTAGAGGTAACCATTAATCCCTATTCGCACAGAAGGGAACGTAGACAGGCTAGAGCTGGGGGATTAAGGCTGACTGCCCTCCCCAACGCCCCGCAGTGGGATCGAACTTGTAAATGCCAGGCTCGTTAGTTCTCAACTTGTTCCCTCTACCACTGAGTTACCGAGGCCCCTGTTTTCGATGGAAAAATATGCAGTATTTTGACATTTTTGAGAATGAAAGCAGTGGTTCTTGATATAGCTAGAGAATCCTGCCGCGGGACGTTATGGAGGGCTTCCAGCCTTAATCCATCCTATAGCTCTAACATGTCTGTGTCCTCCCTCATCTGATCGAGGACTAATTGTGTCACTCAAAAAATGTAAAAAAGTTTGTAGACTGTTGGAATTAAAGCCATTTTTATTGCAGGGATTTTGAGAATATTAAACGGTCTAGACTGGGTAATTTCATGCTCTACTTATTTCCCTAAGGCTGCTTTCACACCAAAGTGACACGTCGCACCTGGCATGCCACGTGCGACTTGCCACTTTGGTGTGAAAGCAGCCTTAATGCAAGTCGCACGTGGCACATGGGACGTGTCATGCCACTTCTGTGTGAAAGGTTTCATATGTTTCCAGATGTTCGTTTTCAACTGGCGTGCCACGTGGCATGCCACGTGCGACGTGCCAATGGTGTGAAAGCGGTCTAATGTATTTTGATTTATGACGGATTTGCAAGCGAATTATTATTAAAATGCCGATACAATACAGGGAGATCATTGTTAGGATTTACGCATATTATACTTATCACTCAGGTATTATTCAATTTTTAATCATAATAATAATAATGATAAGTATGTTGTTTGTCATTAGAAGTTGACTCATCATTGCTGATATTTTGCTCAAATATTTTCCTTATTTTTATGTTTATAAGATTAAAATTCGCAGTTTACTTATTTTTATATAGTCTTAATGTGAGTTATGCTATTTATTTTTTTTTTATAAATAATTTCAAGTTGCTTTTGTCCCCTTTCAAAAATGTCTTTCAGTACCTTTATTAGATGTTGATTCGCTTTTATATTATGCGTCGTAGGAGACACGAGAGACAGGCCCGACTTCTTAAACAGTGTAAACCTAGGACACCATATTGTTAGTTAGCTAGACACACACAAATGGATTTCATAAACGCATCTGACGCGGTTCTGTGTATGGGCTAGGATAGCCTTACACAGAACCGCGTCAGATGGGTTTATGAAATCCATTTGTGTGCGTCTAGCTAACTAACAATATGGTATCCTAGGTTTACACTGTTTAAGATATCGGGCCCTAGTCTTCATGTATTGAATTTTCTACATTGCTTATATTAATTCAAATTACTCGCAACCATAATTGTCTCTTTATAAAATCTCTCACTCCCTTTAATTGCTCTTAGTTTCAACTTATATCATGCTTCGTATCGCGGGGCATTAGGGAGAGCATCCAGCCTAAAATCCCACGTAACGGTACATAAGAACAACAACAGCGTGAGACTATAGGTGGGATCTAGTTTGTGGTTGGCTTCGGTCCAAGTAGGGAGTTGATCGTCCTCTGCCTCCTGTAGTTCCTTACCACTTTCTGTCTCACTCTACATATTCTCTTTTCATTCTCCTTGGCCGGGATTCAAGCATGCAGCCTCTGTGTTTCACTGTGTGTCGTAAACGTCGACTGAATTAGGGGGCTTTATTATTGGTTGATTTTCTCAGTAATATGAACTATGTCACTTTCCTTTGAACAGTATCGTACACATACGGAAAGAACGTGTCTTGTCCTTAGGTAACGTTCCCAGTAGTATTTTTCCTCAATATTTTCCTCTGATCCGTCCAGGTGATACATATAAGCTAACCAAGCCTCTTGTCCTGCACAGAACCGGAAGAAGAACCTATCATAACCTAACCCAACCTATTCTTATTCCAGGTTAATATTCTCAGTTGTAATTCCTCACAATGTAAATTTCCTTTGTACAATTTAGGCAGGACCCATGAGCTGACCAAACTTCGTGTACTGCACATATAAAAGAAGAAGAAGAATTTTGGTCAATTTTGGCGAGACCTGTGAGCTGACCAAACTTCGTGTCCTGCACATATAAGAGAAGAAGGAGAATTTTGATCAGTTTAGGCGGGAAGCGTGAGCTGTGACCAAGCTTCGTGGCCTGCATATACAAAAGAAGAAGAAGAATTTTGGTAAATTTTGGCGGGACCCATGAGCTGACCAAACATCTTGTCCTGCACATATAAAAGAAGAAGAAGAATTTTGGTCAATTTAGGCGGGTCCCGTGAGCTGACCAAGCTTCGTGTCCTGCACATGCAAAAGAAGAAGAAAAGTTATATTTTCCACGTACTCTCCTTACTGGCTTGACTTCTCTCGACTTATATACCTGGCTTGTCATCCTGGGGTTCCCTTTTTTTCATATCTTGTCAGCCAGCTTTCTGCAGAAGAAGGGGTGCAATATGAGACTATATTATATTGCTTTATGAGATGCCCTCTGGATGATGGAGTCTTTGCGTAATATAGAGAGGATCTTTGGAATAAGGTGAATTTTTCTATATTAAAAAGATACTGGTTCAATAATAATAATAATAATAATAATAATAATAATAATAATAATAATAATAATAATAATAATAATGATAATAATAGTAATATGTAAATTTAATTATGCATTTAGGTTAGGCTTATGTAAATTTGCTATTTGACACCAGCTGTTTTGAAACTTTATTTTTATATATTTTCTTTTAGACAGAATCCATTTTTTTAAATAGTCTAGCACAGTGACTTTATTTAATTTTGATTTAATTATGCATGCACTGCATGTGTTGTTAGATTTATTTTTTTCACCACTATTTCGAAGCTTTTTTTTTCATCATTTCTTAGAAGAAAAAAGAAAACAAAGTAAACCGATCATTTTCCCATTGGCTGCCATTCACATCCAAGGACACTCAAGTGTTGGTCTCAAAAGATTTCATTTTTTCTTCTGAAAAAAAAAAATTCTCCTTAAAGCCAAAGTAATGGATTTCGAAGCTTGTATCAAGACCGCCAACTGAAGAAAAATTTAAAACTGAATTTAGACATTTTGTATAAATTTGGAACAGAATTTAAACATTTCGTATAAATTTAAAAATGAAATGTTGGAACAGTATAGCAAAAATAAAGCTTAAAGTAAATAGAAATAAATGAAATTGGGAATAATAAAAAAAAAAATGGCTTGGAAATTAAATCCTTACATTTAGTATATTTTTAAGAATGAACTGATAGAGGATTATAACAATTGTTCCGGTTTTACGTCACGGACTCCCTTTTCAACTAAGGGCTAGGACGGTTGCCTTCTTGCGAAGGACTTGTTTTGGCAAATGTAATCCTTACCCTGAGTGCATGCCCTTGCTAACCTCAGACCGTGACGGGGCGCGAACCCTCGACCTGACGCCTCAGAGTCGCGGACGCTACCGCTTGAGCCACGGTGACTACTGATAGAGCATTATAGCAAACACTATTAAAAAGGAATCTTAGAGCAAATTGAGATAAATTAGAAAGGAAAAAAATGAACAAAAAACAGAGGCCTGACAAAGATAGGACATGAAAAGTGAATCTAAACATTTCGTAGAAATTTATAATTGGAATGAAGCAGTATTGGAAAAATAATAATAATAATAAACCTTTATTTCCATTATTCAATGGGTATTCGTCAGTTGGGGCAAGCCCCAAACCCCCCCCGCCCACTGTGGTGCCCAACCACAATAGTAACCTGCCAGTAAACAACTTAAACTCTCGGTCTTGGATTGGAATCGATCTCTCGACCTCGTGAATGCGAAACCAGCGCGTTACCACTGTACTAGCCAGCAGGAAGGTGGTTAAAAAAAAAGTCACTCTGTGATTGAATCCAGACATTAAATATAATATTCAAGTCTGAGATAATGGACCGACATTGCATAAAAGCAGTTCAAAATTAAATTGAGGAAAATTAATTTGAAACAAGCTCAAGTAGAGCTGGCTTGTTCTCTCGGTGGCTTGTTTAACCAATAGAGAAATTTTCGTATAACATCATTTAAATATTGTAACTTATATTTAAAGTAATATCTGATTTTGTGTTTCAGTGAATACATGTTAACCATCGCTAATTGGAGTTTTACAAGCAATAAATTGGCTTGGTATTGTAATGAAATTTGTGAAGAATTGAAGTGCAGAAACTGCATTGCAACAAAAACATTCTTGCAATAGTGCATCCATATATGCTCGCGACTTTGATTCATCAGGTCGTGGGTTAGAGGCTCGCTCTAAGGTTTTAAAGGGCATTCACTCAGGGTAACGAGCACACTTACCAAAACCAAAGTCCTTAGCAAGAAAGCACCGTCCTAGCTCTTAGTAGAAAAGGGAGTCCGTGACGCAAAGGTAGCTCAGAGATATAGCGTTCGAGTCGGTAAGTGACAAGCCTGACAAACCCATGTTCGAACCCACCCTGGGACGTTAGGAAGGTCATCCAGCCTTAATTCCCCATCTGCATCCTATCTGTATCAGCTCCATTCGAATAGGGATGAATAGCGACGTAAGAACAGCACCAAAAACTTTATAAAATACCTTTTTACGTCTAAGTTGTGTTCGTAGCGTAATTATATAAGCGCTGGGGTTATATTACCTGTTTCAATGAATGATATGTGATTAAAGCCACATACGTTACACTTCAATTTCTGACATTTGATCTATGAATGATGTGCAAGGTCACATCACATACTTTTAATTTATTCGCAGATGCTATCCAGAATTCATGGTCACATATATATTGATGCTCTTTTTTTCCCACCTCTCTCTCTCTCTTTCTCTCTCATTCCTTATATGAATCGATCACGTAAATCCACGATATCCTGTAGGCTGCTAACTCTTCGTTGTAATTGGTAAGTTTTATTACCGAAAATTTGGTTATCAGAGGAAATTGAATTTGGATTCTGATAGGTTTAAGTTTCTGGTGCTGAACAATATCTGAACAATATCTGATGTTGTGGAGGAAGATTGTGCATATATGACGCGGCCCTAAGGGATTTCTCGCACCTGCTAGGTAGGTGAACTGTGGTGGACGGGTGTGAGGGGAGTTGCCATATGATGAAGCGATGGGGGTAAACCAGCTGCGGCTGTCGGGCCTCATTGTAGAATATCCTTGCCCACCCACCATGTGGATGACCCAAGCAGGGTGGAAGGGGGGGGGGGTAGACGTGGCAACCCTCTGTCCCCAAGGAGCTGAGAGGAGTGTTTGAGGTGTGTATGTGGATCGTGGTAAATGTGCGTTTCTTGGCTCGGCCACCCCCTTACGAGGGTGAATGAAGCTTTTGTCTATATCTAGTATCTCTTGTTAGCCATGCGTGAAAGCTGACTAGGTTATTTTTACCAAAGATTATTTTTTTTATCATAGGTTTTGGATTGGGTTGGAATGCCTGAAAATTTCTGGTGTAGATTGATAGCTTATTAGAGGGTAAGAGAAGAGGGTAAAATGCTTTGTCCGTGTCAAACCAAGTGTGATAATAGGCAAGTTTGTTTTCTGCTGAGGATCTTGGTGCCAGAGACTTTGAGAGTGTCGGTTGAAAGAGTGTTGCTTTGGGTTAAACATTTCTGATAATGACCAATTTATACTCATTGGACAAGAAAAGACTAAAAAAAGTGTAGTATCTCTCGCTAACTAAGTTTAATAAATTACAAATTTATATTTTACTGAAGACCTTGTTTTTGAGATGCTTGACACTCCATTTGAATTGCTTAAATTATTTGGTGCCGATCAACGTCTGACCCTGTTCCAGCAGCAGTGGCGAAATCTAGTAGCTGTTACTTAAGATTTAGTATTTAGGAATTCTTTATTCTTTTGATGTGATGAATATGAATGGATATGTGAGTGATTATTAAAAAAGGATGTAATATACAAGGTTATAAGACATATTGACGTAGAATTAGATAGAATAATATGATAAAAAGCCATTTTTTTCCTAGATTTTTCTTAATAGGGGTTTGGATGTAAAAATCCTGGCATTTAATGTTTGACTGATTGTCAAACACACGGTTGAAGAAAGTTTTCTTAGCAACTCCAGAGTGAAAGGAGAGAGAGAGAGAGAGAGAGAGAGAGAGAGAGAGAGAGAGAGAGAGAGAGAGAGAGAGAGAGAGAGAGAGAGAGAGAGAGAGAGAGAGAGAGAGAGAGAGAGAGAGAGAGAGAGAGAGAGAGAGACGGATGTGTTGACACAGCTGTATTTTAAGGGTGAACAGACACCTCTTTGAGTTTTTTCTACTGTAGATAGATAGATAGATAGATTGTTAGACAGATAGATAGAGAGAGAGAGATTATATCTGTGCGTTTCGGAGGCCTATTGTTGGGTAACTTCTCTTTATGAAACATTGAAAGCACG
Organism: Halocaridina rubra; assembly: GCA_037179515.1. Taxonomy (NCBI): domain Eukaryota; kingdom Metazoa; phylum Arthropoda; class Malacostraca; order Decapoda; family Atyidae; genus Halocaridina; species Halocaridina rubra. The sequence continues at coordinate 25,103 of JAXCGZ010012286.1, read as the reverse complement.
CATATGGACTTTTTATTATTATTATTATTATTATTATTATTATTATTATTATTATTATTATTATTATTATTATTATTATTATTATTATTATTATTATATAATCAGAGTATTGCCTAGATTTTAAATTATTTTTTCATATATTTCTCAAAGGAAGGATTTTGTAATTGCTTTTGATTGCATAATTTTCTTACCCTTAAAAGGCATACTTAGATGTGTTTATTTTTAAGATATTATATTATATATATATATATATATATATATATATATATAATATATATATATATATATATATATATAATGCATGCATGTATTTATGTATGTATGTGTGTGTAAATATACAGATACCTTAGACTGGTGCCAGGAAATGAAATCATGGAGGCAAAGCAGCTGCAGCTGCTTGGCCCCACAGCAGAACTTCACCCATTTACCCTGTGGATGACCCAGTCACTGTAATGGTGTCGTAACCCTTTATCCCCTAGAGGATAAGATGGGTGATAAGATGGGTGAAATGAGATGAATTTCTGGTGAATGGGCATGACACTTTGACTTGGTCACCCCCTTACAAGGGGGATATCTGGCACTGTATATATGTCTTTAATTAGAACCAAACCTGTCTATAGTTTGATATACCATATATCCACCATTCTTCCAGTGAAATCTTATCGCAGTTAAACATTTTCTTTTCTGAATTCTGTGAATCTCCATTAGGTTTTATTTTTACCTTCCATTGCAGTTGATATCTATTCATCGGTATGAAATTCATATTCTGAATTCTCTGAAGATTCCTCAGATTTGCTTTATTTTATAGGTTTCAAGTGAGATCTATTCCCGGCAATGATTTATACTCCGTGAACTCTCTGATTCTTCACAATATTTTTCTTTAGACTTCAGATGAAATCTTAGTTCCGGATATAGCTGGACTGAGAGTTAATTTACCGTGTATCACGCAAGTAAGATTGCATACCTTGATCTGATCAACGTTTAAACTCTTCCGAGATAATTGAAATTGGAACATTGCTTAATCTCTGCAGATTTTTATTCCTTGTCTTCAGATGAGGAAATCTTCTAGATAGATTATCTTTAAAAAATATGATATATGGTTGATAATCTTGTATTTTACGGGTGTATGCAAAGAGGCAAGGCATACGAGGTGAATCTGGCAAATAAGTCACAACCAGAGCCTTAATGCCTGGGTCTCTGAATGTGCGTGGTTGTGGAGCATGGAGGAAAACCAGCACTGATCTCAAAGAGATAAGAGTTCACCCAATGTGAAATAGAATAGTGAGAGCAGTTCAGCTTAAGTCAATGCCTGTTCTAAGCCTAGAGCAAGGAAGAAAGAAAATAGATGTTTTAGCACTGAATGAATCAGAGTTGAAATGTTAAGGTCTCTTGGCGAATAGTGTTCTGTCCCTTGGCAGGTAACGCGCATCAGTCAGCTTCGTGGATAACCGCGTGGTCGATCCAAGAAGATAATGGTGATCTATAGCCATTATGAAAGCATAAGACCAGCCTGATTCAAAACCCCCCTGCCAAAGAGACAGAGTACTCTTGCCAAAAGAAGTAATTCTATATAAAATAGCCTCATAGGCATAGTCATGAACATTGGCTATTGCTATTTTTATTACCTTACCTTGAAAAGACTTTACTTACCAATATTGTAATTTTCCTTTATGTGGGTATCAAAGCAGACTCCGAGTTGCCCATCTTAGAATGAGTTTGGGTTATTGAAGGTACAGCCACTGAAAGCCATATGCTCTGAGGGTAGCAGGTAGTGGGTTACCTATAGTGTGAGCAGCAAGAACTAACGTTTGTCATCTGAATGCGTGTAGCCATTTGCACCCAGTATGGCTACTCGCATTAAATGGCTTGGAGTAATTCTTGCCGTCAACCCACGTACGAAAAAGTCTTTCTTTTCATATTAGATCTCATTAGACTGTGAAATGAAATGGATTTTCGTTTGTCTTCCTAAAAGACTGTATTCAATAATCATCAGTGGGATGTCTATTATATAATTAAACACAGAACACTTTTATCTATAATTAAGCTTTTATTCATAAATAGAGATAAGAGAATCCGCCACTGGCCTAAAAGTGACACTTGATGCCACGTTGAATTTTGAAATCGCTATGCTTATCTATATCTATATGCAAGGGTTATTGTGCCCCTTATAAGAGAGGGTGATGGCAGAGTCAGAATAAAAGGGGGAATGGCCGAGTCGAAGCAATACCTTTGCTATTTTTAGGAGGAATATACAAAAGAGGGGAATCTCAGTCCCCTTATCCAGTTCCGTTTAATCGACTATTACGACATACAGGAGAATATGGAAGCGGTAGTCTTGACCCCATCCTGGGGGAAGTGAGAAGAAATGAAGAGTAAGGGAGAAAGAATGACGTATGGGAGGCAAAGGCATCTCAGCTCCTCTCTTGGATTTATTCCACACAATTCCAAAAAGGATAGAAGAAATTATAGAGTAAGAGAGAAAAAGAGAATGTTCTAAGGGTGGTAGATGTCATTCATCTTTTCATTTGGATAGAACTCAATAATTTCCAAGAAAGAGAGAAGAAATTATAGAGCAAACGAGAAAAAGAGAATGAGCTATGGAAGGCAGAGGTTGCTCAGCTCTTCACTTGGATTGAATCCACCTAATTCCGGGTTTAGCGTGTACTTCTTTTGGCTCCTCCCATTACGGTTTGCGCAGTAGATCAATTGTCTTCATAATACTCTGTCCCCGGCGTCCTCCTCCGATGCACCACATATCCGCATGTCCTCCCTCACCACCTTTATAAACCTCCTCTTTAGCCTACCCCTTCCCTCCTGCCTGGCAGCTTCATATTGAGTATCCCTCTCTCAACATACCTCTCATGGCCAACGGTCATACCACATTGAGAACACCTCTTCTCGTCTACCCCTCATCCCTTCTCACTACATGCCCAAACCATCTCAGGTTCTCCTCTCTCATTATGTCCCCATGCTTATACTATATGACTTAATATGCTACCAGCTCACGTCCAAAATACTCACAAACTTTAAACCTAAAATTTGTTTTGCATTTCTTTGCCAGAATCTCTTATTGATAAGAAGGTACTTGCATTCCTAGTATGTAATTGTGCTAACCCAGCAGTGGTGAAATGGCATCTGCAAAAGGTCAATAATTCCTCTCACTGTGGGCAACTATTTTAGGTCGTTTTTTGTTCGATTTTGCGGATTCTGTTTCGAATGTGACTTTTAAGTATTTTGACGAAGGTATTATTAATGTTTTAATGAGATGCATGAATATATGTATGTATGTATTTGTGTGTTTTTGCATGTATGTATGTATTTGTGTGCTTGTGTATGTATGTATGTATGTATGTATGTATGTATGTATGTATGTGTATCACTAACCACGGAACCTGTGTTCAAATAAAGATACCCGGGCAATTTAAATTCAGTTTGCGCTGATAGCGTATTTTTTTTTACAGTTACCTTTACCACTCATCCCCTCCCCCTCTCCTGTAGGGACGTGGATCAGTTATTGGTGTTTACTTTAGAGCCAGTTTTCTCTCTCTCTCTCTCTCTCTCTCTCTCTCTCTCTCTCTCTCTCTCTCTCTCTCTCTCTCTCTCTCCTCTCTCTCTCTCTCTCTCTCTCTCTCTCTCTCTCCAGGAAGGAGTATATAGGTAATAGCTTTGTTGAATTGGATAAGGTTTTTCAACTTTTTAAGTGAATAACCAAATTTTTCTCCACTCTGGCATGTAAAGCTGTGATTGTGTGCGTTTTTGTGCTTATGCGTGTGTGTGTGTGTGTGTGCGCACGCGCGCGTGTCTGTATATATTTGTGGGTGTATATATAGCAATAAAAAAATTTACATCACACACACAACACTGTATAACGCCATCAATTAGGGTTGTTCTACATGTAAATTAATTCCATTGCTTTTGTGATGTATTTTATTTGGCAAATACACGCTGAGAGAGTTGTCGTGTTGGATTAGATTCTGCAATACACACCAAGCCGTGACATTTATTTAATTATTTGTGTATTTATTTTTTATTTTGTTGTTGGTGTTCCGGTTTTACGTCACGGACTCCCTTTTCTACCAAGGGCTAGGACGCTTGCCTTCTTGAGAAGGACTTGTTTTGGCAGATGTAATCGTTACCCTGAGTGCATGCCCTTGCTAACCTCAGACCGTCATATCAGAATTTTCGTTTTGTAGCTAAAGGGTCCGCGGTAGCTTAGTGGTAGAGTGCACGAATCGGGAAGTGACAAGTTTGACTAACGTGGATTCGATCCCGCCTCTGGGTGTGAGGAGGGGCATTTAATCTTAATCCCCCTTATAGCTCTAACATGTCTGTGTCCACCCCCATTCGAATGGAAACTAATTTTAAGACATAAATCGGCAAAGTAAATTGTGGTTATTTTTTACGAGGCAAAGGTAGATTATATGTTCTTGTTTTACGTCACGGACTCCCTTTTCTACCAAGGGCTAGGACGGTTGCCTTCTTGCGAATGACTTGTTTTGGCAGATGTAATCGTTACCCTGAGTGCGTGCCCTTGCTAACCGCAGACCGAGGCAGAGGTAGAATGGAAACTATTTGGTGATTTACATAAGTCTTGATTTAAGGTGATTTTTTTTCTGAAAATATTTAATAGGATATATGAGTAGATCACTTTTTTTTTTGCATACATCTCATGCTCTCTTGGTTTTTATGCATTATTTGGATAAGTAAAGACTTCTAAAAAAAAAAAGGGAAGTTTTTGATAGGTTAAGTTAGGTTTGGTAAGGTCAGGTTACTAGAGGTCACGTTATTGAAAATGAGACTATAAAGTGTTAGATCCATAATACATATTTTTGTTCTATAATCCGAAATAAACAGAAGAAAATGTATGAAATAATGAGTTTGGTTAAGTTAGGCAAGGTTAGGTTAAGTTATAGAGAACGAGGGTATGTAGTCCTAAACATTTATTGCTTTTGTTTGTTCTGAAACTCCGAAGTCAAAGAAATAAAATATGTAACGACTATCCAACTTTGTGAAGTGATTAATGTATTGAGACGGTGGGTTAGGTTAGGAAAAGCTAGGTTAAGTTATATTCTCCAGCTCCGAAGTAAATAGATAGACAAAAATATAACACCTATCTAGAGTATAGTGAATACTCTCTGAGACGACAGTGTTGATTTGGGAAGTGATGAATCTGTTTTCGAACCCACAGCTGGGCGTTAGGATGGTATCCAGCCTTAATTCCCCAGTTCAGTGTGTAAGTGTTCACCCTCCTTCGAATAGTGATTAATAGTGACATATAGTGATTAATAGTGACATAAAAAAAGGCATTAAAAGTTTCTTCGTGGATCGATAAGAAATTTTTTTGGATAAAAATTCTGGCTTCAGTTTTCAGTGTCAAGTAATGTGTTACCTAAAATAAAGGTAGAATTTAACATGTGTTCTCATGCTAATTACCGACAGGTGTTATTGATGAGAAAGCTTAATTTGCATTGGAAATTTTAGTTAATCTATTTACGTCCTTTATCGTGATTTTTTTTTTTTAGCTGGTTAACGTAGCAAGGTTAGGTTCAAGTTTAGTTAACTTATATATATATATATATATATATATATATATATATATATATATATATATATATATATATATATATATATATATATATATATATATATATATATATATATATATATATATATATATATATATATATATATATATATATATATATATATATATATATATATATATATATATATATATATATATATATATATATTGGATGAGGAAACTTTAAGAAATTAATAATACCAGAGATAATATATGTTTTATGGGCTTCGTAGCTAGGCATTAATCAAATTCTTAGCATTTGTTAGTAGAATTTATCAATTTAAGATGTGTTCATTGATTATCATAGTTCATTCTCCTCAACCGCCGTTGCGTGACTAATAGATTGCTCTGCTCGGGAGGTAATGGACCCACATTCGAGTCCACGATTGGGTGATAACAGAGCATTCAACCTCGATTCCCCAGTTTCTACCTCTCTTTGGCCACCCCCAAATGGGGACTGATAGTGACACAAAACTAAAAGAAAAAAAGAAAAATATACAGTCTCATTCCACCCTCACTCCATTGGTCGTGATGGACAGTATGTGTGGCCACTTTCACACCAAAGTGGCTTGTCGCACGTGGCATGCCAAGTGGCACGCCACTTGAAAACGAACATCCAGAAATATATAAAAATTTCACACAGAAGTGGCTTGACACTGTTTGAAAGGTTTCATATATTTCCAGATGTTCGTTTTCAAGTGGCGTGCCATTTGGCATGCCACGTGCAACGTGCCACTTTAGTGTGAAAATGGCCCTAAGTATCTCTGTCAAACACTCTAACATCTTTAAAATAATTATAGAGTTAAATCATTATATGGTGTTTTTTTTTCCCATAGATATCCATTAATCTTCTATAGCATATGTGAAGCTTCGTGTTTTAGTTTTATTAGTACCATAAAATTAATAGTTTCGAAGGTTATTCTATTTCTCTACATCCGCATATCTAGTAAGCATAGTAACATAGATCAGTTCGGAGCCCCTTTTCTGCTTCCTCATGACTAGTAAGTATTGTTTGACGTCTGGTGAATATGTGTACATTGACTCGGCCATTCCCCTTTACGAGAGGGATTTTTTTTTTTTATGATTGTGGCACCATGATGGGCCAAAAAAATTATAAAATAAAACAGCCCTCATCGGGCCTGGGCACGAATAATACATAAAGTAAAGAGAAACAGATATGGAGAGTGTAATGACTTGTCAGATGTGAAGGGATAATAAAAGGTGTGTGATGAATATCCAAGAATATTCAGTGTAGCTGTAGGCATAGAAAAAGAAGTGGCTATTGTATATGTCTATATGCACAGTCAGTCCAAGACATTCAGTTCTCCTTTTTATTAAATTACTGTATTATAACCCATACACATACTAAAGTTCCGCAGTTCCTGTTCTTCCACTGTCTTCGTACATTTAGTGATTCCCTCACGAAACCTGCCAACGTTGACCTAATATTATAATGAAATGTAAAATACTTTTATTCCACGAGGTATACAGTGGTTATTCTAGCATCATGGCAAAGTATATGGACATTGCCTAACATAATTTTGACAATTTAAGAATGGCTGTAGATATCTGTAAAAATATTTTTGACATTACTTAGAATACTTAATCCAAAATATAAGTGGATGTTAAACATCATATAAAATAATAATTATATAACTTTGCATAAGAAAGGATGTCATGAGTTTTATGATAGACACCTTAACACGCTTCACATATTATTAAGTGGTCATAATTGACCACTTAGTAAATTCTGTATTTATTCAAAGTATGATCTGAAAATTTATTTTGAATTGAAAGCATCAACAATCTTTTCATTTACTTATTGTAAATACATCCAACTTTAATACTCCAGCTCCAACCTGTCTGTGTCCACCCCATTTTAAATGGGGATTCATAGTAACACATTAAACAACAAACAACAAGAGAAGCAACAGTTATTTAAGCAACAGTTATTTATATCGTAGACTGTTTGATTTACAATTATTTCTAAAGAATCTTGGCTTATCTCCAGTGAAATGCAATACTAACAGATGTGTACAAATGTTCTAGAGATATTTAGAGAGTTGCAGTATAGAAAAAAAAAATACTTTTATATAAAAATTCTCATGGTTTCCTTTATGGTAGGAATATAACCGGACCCTGAGCTATCATTGTCCCTTGCCTCCGTCTTTCATTACAGACATCTAATCTTTTACAGCTGAAAGGTCTGTTGGACTCAAAAAGGACTGTCCAGGGCAGTTCACTGTGAAGTCTTCCTTCAGTACCAGTTCTTTTTCTATGCCTACATCTACACCGAATATTATTGGATATTCGTTACACATCTCTTATTATCCTTTCACATCTGACAAGCCACAACACTCCCATTTGTTTCTTTTTACTTTATGTTTTCTTCGTGCCCAGGCTCGATGAGGGCAGTTTTTTTTTTTTTTGCCCGTCCTAGTGTCACAATCATAAAAAAAAAACCATATCGCAATTTTCTCATGCCATTTTTGCATTTATCCCAAACATCGCACCTAACCCTTAGAAAAAAAAAATCGTGAAAGACTTCTGATACACCCTGTACTAAATCATATTTACGAAACATCTTAGACCTTAAAAATCTACGTAAATGTGAGCTTGAGGTTCTATAAATACGAAAACCCAAAGTAATCCTTTGCTGAAAGGGCGGGGGGGGGGGGGAGAATATCCATACCGCTGGAAGAGAAAAAATCGGTGGATTCCAGATATAGAGAAATGAATATGGCCTGGCCATTTTTTGTTTTTTTTTCTTTGGTTTATTTTATCTAAATTTTCTTATTATATTAAGTTTTGGTTTGGCAGTTCTACATGCGTACTCATTATGCATGCTGAGTTGAGAGCTGTCGAAATGGGAGACGCCACCACTGTTTCTATCCTATTCCTTGACTTGACTAAAGAGATATGAGATTTTTTTATGGGACCTGGAACAAATTGGAGGCTAGTTCGTTCAAAGCTAGATAGATAAATAGATAGATAGATAGATAGATAGATAGATAGATTGATTGATTGATTGATTGGTTGGTTGGTTGGTTGGTTGGTTGGTTGGTTGGTTGATTGATTGATTGATTGATTGATTGATTGATTGATTGACCGATAGATAGATAGATAGATAGATAGATAGACAGACAGACAGACAGCCAGAGAGAGAGAGAGAGAGAGAGAGAGAGAGAGAGAGAGAGAGAGAGAGAGAGAGAGAAAAAAAAGTTTGTTTGGTTTTTACATTCATATGTGGTTTTGCGAGGGCAATCTTGAGCTCTAGATAAATAGAAAATGCCGCAGAATTTGACCACAGAGGAACGCAGTTCGCATTCCAGTTTCACTTGTTAAATTATTTATTGTCATATATTGAATATACATTTGTATTTGATATATTATACATATAATATGTGTCTGTGTGTAGGAATATTTTGATCTAAAGAATTATAGAAAAATTTGTGATATTTTGACCATAGAAAAATGCAATTCCCCTTTCAGTGTTGTTTTTTTTCATAAATTTAATTTCAAAAATTTTATTTCAGATAGTTTAGATGTTGGATATCGAGTTGTATATTGACTTCCCCCTCAGGAAGGGGGTCAAGAATACTTTCTCCGTGTTCCCTTGCGTGTCGTAAAAGTCGAGTAAATGGGGCGGAGCGAGGGGACTGGCAATCCCCTCCTCTGTATTTTCTCTTCCCAAAGAGTCAGAGTATATCAAAGGGAAAAATAGCTCATGTATGTAGGTAGATATTGTCTATTATATTTATATAGGTGAATCTTCGAGGGTTCGAGCCCAGTCACGGACTGAGGTTAGTAAGGGCATACACTCAGGGTAGCGATTACATCTGCCAAAACAAGTCCTTCGCAAGAGGGCTACCGTCCTAGCCCTTAGTAGAAAAGGGAGTTCGTGACGTAAAACCGTGTGTAATGTTTCAATATGTTGTTACATTTTTTATGCCTTCAGCAGTTGTATTATTAGAAATTTATTATTTGATAAGTTAACGTATAAAGATATACGTTTCTGATGTCGTAGGTGTTTTAATTAACGTCTTTCATTTAAGTTTTCAATAATTTTTATTGTACTTTTTGTATAATGTTTTGGTTGTCTTTATGTTTTATTTATCCATTTCCTCTGGTCATATATATCGACACTTTTTGTGTGTGACAATCTTAAAGTGAGTTATTTTTTTTTCTTTCTAGTGCTAAGTATTATTTTGAGGTTATTTTCATACGATCTCAAAATTATATCGAAATACCATAATAAAATAGCAGTACGCTAGCAGGAAAAAAAAAGCAAAGAAAATCTGTAGTGTCTATACTATGCAACTTCAGGGCTGAACCTTCGAAGACAGATATCGCATTGTACACACCCTCACTGCACTGAGAAACGCAAGCCACAGCCAAAATAGCAGCGCGCACGCGCCGACTCCACACGACGCGAGTAGAACGTGTTCAACTTATAGAATGCATAATATCCCACGTAAAAGAGACATAATGTTTTGTATTGTGCTTTGACAGTATTTTCTTTATATATTCAGCCGTTTTATGTGCCACAATTAGTCCTCTTTCGAATGGGGATGGTCCCAAACAGGTTGGAGCCATAATAAACCTTTATATAAACCTTTATTTCTATTATACATATGTGGTGTCCAGCCACAGCAGTAACCTGCCAGTTAACTGCTTAAACTCTCGGTCTTGGACGGGAAACGATCTCTCGACCTCGTGAGAGCGAAGCCAGCGCGTTACCTCTGTACTAGCCATGATATTAAGGTTGGATGCCCCTACTAACGTCCAGCGGTAGGCTAGAACCCGCGTTGGTCAAGCTAGTTACTCTTCGAATTGTGCGTTCCACCAATGAGTTATCGCGACCCATTCTATCTTTACAGTACGACTGGAATATACATTTAGAATGTAATTAATCCATCTTAGTTTGTTATATCTTATTTGTTTTAGCTAAATGTACGCTTTGCTCGGTGCGATTATCGCTCAACGATGATCGTTCGTGGTGCAACGATGATCGTCAAACGATTGTCTAGGGCACTAATTCTTTGTTTTTGAATGGGGCTGTTTTGCTTCGAGCGACTGCCGCGGCAGTCGCCCGAAGCAACACAGCCCCATTCAAAAACAAACAAACAAAACAAACAAAACAAAAACATTTATTTCCATTTTGTACAATGGTTATTCAACATTAATAGTAACTTATAAGTAGACATGTAATTAAACTAACAAATAAGAGAGTTAGACATATAGTTAAATTAAATGTAGCTTTCATAGAAAATAATAATGCTGTAATAAAAATGTTACAATAATGTTAATAATAAAGTAGTAAGTATGCCACTAGATACAGGATCGTTATTATCGGCATCATTTCCATATTTGTTTCCTTACAATGAGAATAATTAGTTCTTAATGAGTAGCAACTATTTGTCCAAAAGAAAACTGTATAGTTTGCCTTTGAAAGCTGTGAAAGAGGATGCATTTTTAAGATGCTCTGGAATATTATTCCAGAGTGTTGGCCCTTTGATAGTGATCATCTTTGAACCTGCTTCTGTGTTTGTTCTGTGAATAAAGAGCTCACTGCTCTGTCTTGTGTTGGTTCCCTTTATATCCCTGACTGTTTTTAAATCAAATAGCCAGCTAGGATAATGATGGTCCAAAATTTTGAATACAAAAACATAAATAGCATAAGCGACCTTATTTTCTGCCCGCAGCCACCCAAGTTTATTGAGAGCTGGTGTGATGTGGTGGTATTTTCTTATTCCTCCCAGGGCAACTCGAGCCGCAAAATTAATAAGCTTCTGTATTCTGTTTATCTGAGTCTTAGTGGTAGCTCCCCAAACAGTTGTGCAGTAATTAATGTGACTTAGGGCTAGAGATTCAACAACAGTTATTCGAGTGGTAGTCTCAAAATTGTCTTTTATACGTGAAAGAATTAATGCTCTAGACAATCGTATGACGATCATCGTTGCGCCACGAACGATCATCGTTGAGCAATAATCGCACCGAAAAAAACGTACCCTAAGAGGGGACTTTTTCGATCAATTTTGAGTTTGATTTTGTAGTATTTTTTTTTTATTCTCTCTTGCAATTCAAATATATTTTAGACTGTAATTAATTTATCTTATTTTGTTCGTTTCAAAGGCATTTTTTTAATTACCACAAAATTCTTTTTAAATTTTGTATTATTTTGTGTTTATTCTTATTCTGTCTTCATATATATATATATATATATATATATATATATATATATATATATATATATATATATATATATATATATATATATATATATATATATATATATATATATATATATATATATATATATATATATATATATATATATATACACACAAGAGCCATAATCCCCCTTATGAAGGTGTGGTCGAGTCAAAGCACACACATTCACCATACGCTAATTCACCCCAATCATCTCTCTTAACACGTTTACTCAGAATGCATTAGAAATATACTGTTATAGACATATATTAATCCGCCTCACCTTGTTCCTTTCATAGTTATTCTTTTACATAAATGTCTTTCTTTTTTCTTTTTTTCTTTTTTTAGATAAAAAGAAAAAAAAATAATTTTAAGTGAAAAAAATCGGTAAAATATACGTTCGTGAGGAAAAATTTGTCTGTCTAATTGTCTAATTATCTTCGATTTCTGTTAAGTATTTTACCAGAATTTCTATTCTTTTTTCTATTCTTTTTTTCTCTTTTCTCATTTCTCTTGTTTTATTCAATGAAAAGAGGGGAAAATAGAAGTTTCAGAAGTGCTGAAATTGCTGTCACCTGATGTTTCTCACGATGAAGTGTCGATGTGGGTTAAGCTGGGATTTAGTGATATGAATTTCATGAATGAATACATTAAAAGAATTTAAAAAAAGAATTTTCATGTATGTCATCGTCATAAGGGATCTGTGCAAGTGAATAGATTACTTAAGAATGTTTTTCAATATTGTTTGATGCAAACAGAAGCTGCGGCTATCGGGTCTCATGGTAGACCATACCCACTAATCCATTGGTTGACCCAAGTAAGGTGGTGGGGGAAATTATGGAAGCCTTTTTATCCCCAAGGAGTTAAAATGAATTTATGTACTTTGACTCGGCTATCCCTCTTACAAGGGGGATTAAAGCCATCGTATATGTGTATGGGTGCACAAAAAGGGAAACTGAACAGTATATTAGAATGTCCTTTTTTATTTTATTTTCAAAATCTTAGTTATGAGGAGAGGATGAAAAAGTAAGATTTACCACTACTTGATGCTAGAAGAAAGAGGGCGATATAGTAATGAATTTTAAATCCCTTCATGGTTCTGCATAGAGTGGACTGGCAGCGATATTTTGGTATTGGTAGCTCTATAAATAGAGGTCATAATTTGGAGCTCCGTAAGAACTTACTTGCAACATCAGAAAAGTTAGTGTTAAATAACATTTTTATTTAAAGAAAACGGAGCGTGGTTTCAGTGCTCCGTTTTCTATGATATCAGTTATGGCACGCCTAATATATTATTGCATATAATGTACAAGTTTGTAATTTGATAGTTTAGGTAATACATACGGATTTTTTTTTTATAATATGGCGTCAATATACTTACATTATTTTATTATAACACAGGTCATTTCTAATTAATGAAGCAAACTCTAACATGTTGAAAAGAGACATTTTTCTTTTGGAAAATTTCTCCCTAATTATTCATATTTTAATTTTTTTTTCCTATTTGGAATTTTAGAAGGTAATCAACGATATATGTAAAATAGATATTTTGGGGGCTAATGTCTTTGTGTACTTTGTTTAGTCTCTCTCTCTCTCTCTCTCTCTCTCTCTCTCTCTCTCTCTCTCTCTCTCTCTCTCTCTCTCTCTCTCTCTCTCTCTCTCTCTCTCTCTCTCTCTCTCTCTCTCTCTCTCTCTCTCTCAACCTTAATTGTACTGTTTACACTAACATAAATTCTTATCTGTGCTTGACATCACAGTTACTCAAACAAACAAATATTATTATATAGAAATAAAGAACATATACCTTTAGCTCGTCTACAAAAGTATTTACACGGAAAGAAATAAAATAATAAATTTGGATTCTCTGAGCAAAACATGCAAATTGTATGCAGTATAAAATAAAACCAATGCTTCAGAAAACGTTTATTATGCATGCACAACACTAAGATAAAATCCAAAAAGAGCCATTTATATTTATGTGTTTGTGTATGTATGTATGTATATATATATATATATATATATATATATATATATATATATATATATATATATATATATATATATATATATATATATATATATATATAGATAGATAGATAGATAGATAGATAGATAGATAGATAGATAGATAGATAGGCTGTCCTTGAATTTATGAACGCATTTAGCGTCTACAGATTTTCACTGAGTGCATTCCACATATCATCTGTCTTCACATTCTGCAAATAGGTAAATCTTAGCCCGCTTTCACACCAAAGTGGCACGTCGCATGCCACGTGGCATGCCAGTTGAAAGCTAACATTCGGAAATATATGAAACCTTTCACACAGAAGTGGCGTGACACGTCCCATGTGCCACGTGCAACTTGCGTACCACTCAGAGTAGCACGCAAGTCGCACGTGGCACATGGGACATGTCACGCCACTTGTGTGTGAGAGGTTTCATTTCTTTCCGGATGTGTGTTCAACTGGCGTGCCGCGTGGTATGCCACGTGCGACGTGCCACTTTGGTGTGAAAGCGGCCTTACGTAGCTTCAAACAATGACCTTTAGTTCCACAGCCACCTGTATCAAAGTATCACTCCCTATTAATCTAAAAACAGTTACCACATGACCTTTCTTTCTTCTCTCTTCCAATAATGGTAAGTCTAACTCATTCAGTTTTTCTCATAAGTGAGATTTAGTATCTCTGTCACCAGCTTCGTGGCATATCTGAACTTTCTTCAATTATTGTATGATTTTCAAGTGCGAGTTCCAGAGAGGTTCTGAATATTTAAACTTTGGCCTCTTGTCAGTCTCGTTAATATGACAACATTTCCTTGTTCATTTGTCTGAAAGCCGCCCTTATGATTGCTTAAAAGTATATACTTTGCCTTAATTGTTCCAGATATATACGTGTGGGAGTATTTACAAATGTGTGTGTTTGTGTGTGTGTGTGTGTGTGTCTACTTTGATTGTTTGTAATTAAGCAATATCCTCCGCACTCCACAACATCATCAAAGGCATGAAAGGGGAAATCCCTTTTGTTATTGATGAAGTGAATATTATTTGAGGGTTTTTGAAGATGAAAATACATAGTTGAATGCGGTGAAGAAAGTGTGTTTTTGTTTTTTTTTATATTGTTTTGTTGTTGTTGTTCTTGTTATTGCTGATTTGTTTAAGGGAGATTACAGTAAAATATTTAGATTTTGAAATATATTCACTAATACTACTCATGAGTTATATATATATATATATATATATATATATATATATATATATATATATATATATATATATATATATATATATATATATATATATATATATATATATATATATATATATATATATATACATATATATATATATATATATATATATATATATATATATATATATATATATATATATATATATATACACATACATACATATATACATACATACACCGTGTTATTATTGTGCAGAAAATACACAGTAAAATAGGATGAAATAGAAACATACGTATTACTGAACTTAGATGTATGGGCAAAAGTACGCGAATCATAGAAAAACGAATGCCATGAGGATAGCAGATCCAGAGAACTTATATTTGGATTTCCTTAGTCACTATGTCATATTTTTTTTCCACTTATTTACTTAATATGGGGGAATCGAGAGCTTCAGGAACGTTTTTTTTTTTTTTTTTTAGCATTTGATTCATTTACTAAAAGCAATAGGCTCTAATGTTCCTTACTGTCTATTTTCATGATTGTGCTTTGTTTATGTGTGAGTGTGTGTGTGTGATTACCTAATTGTGATTACCTAATTGTGTTTACGGGAAAGAACCCAAAGCTCGTATCTTCCCGTCTCCTCATCGGTTCCATTTTATGCTTAGTGATACTTATCATACCTGTCCTTAAAACTATGGATTGAGATAGCATTAACTACCTCCTCGCTTAGCGAATTCCAATTATCAACTACTCTTACACTGAAAAAGTATTTCCTTACATCCTGCAAACAAGTTTGCTTACGAAGCTTCAAACTATGACCTCTAGTTCTAGAGCCAGCCATATCAAAATATCGATCCCTATCCACTCTATCATAACCATGAAGGAATTTAAAGACTGTCACCATATCCCCCCCTCACTCTTCTAGCTTCGAGTAATGGCAATTCTAATTCCCTCAGCCTCTCATCATAACTGAGATTGAGTATTTCTGGCACCAGTTTCGTGGCATGTCTTTGAACTTTTTCAAGCTTAGCTATGTGCTTTTTCAAGTGCGGATTCCAAAAGGGGGCTGAATATTCGAGTTTTGGCCTCACATAGGTTACATAAATATTTCTGAACATTTCCTTGTCCATGTGCCTGAAGGCTACCCTTACATTTGATAAGAATGCATATGCTGCCCTTACTATGCCATTTATATGTATTTCTGGAGACAAATCTGCCAGTATGTTTACTCCTAGATCTCTCTCATTTTCTGTCTCTTGAAGTTGTACTCCAGCCACCGAATAGTCAAGCTTGGGTCTTCTTGCACTTGTACCCATTCTCATTACCTTACATTTTGAAGTATTGAATTTCATTAGCCACTTTTCTGACCACTCATGCAGATTATTTAGATCCTCCTGAAGTTCTCTACCATTGTTCTCGTTTTTTACTTTCTTCACAATCTTTGCATCATCTGCAAACATATTCATGAATGAATTTACAGACTCTGGTAGGTCATTTACATATGCATGCCAACTTATGTCATATTTAGAATCAAATAGAATAATAAGTATTAACCAGCATGGTTTCAGACCGAAACTTTCGACGGAAACTGCACTGCTTAAAGTTACGAATAGTATATATAATAATACAGATATGAAAAAAATATCTCTTCTCGTATTATTAGACTTATCAAAAGCCTTC
Organism: Halocaridina rubra; assembly: GCA_037179515.1. NCBI lineage: Eukaryota > Metazoa > Arthropoda > Malacostraca > Decapoda > Atyidae > Halocaridina > Halocaridina rubra. The sequence continues at coordinate 8,437 of JAXCGZ010012286.1, read as the reverse complement.
GACAGTGTAAACCATGAAATTCTTTTAAGTAAATGTATTAACTTAAATATTGATCCAAGCTGGTTTAGCGAGTATCTATCTAATCGTAAACAGTCCATACGTCTTAACAACATTATCTCTGTGCCAAAAAATGTATCATTTGGTGTTCCACAGGGATCAGTACTTGGTCCTATCCTCTTCTCCATTTACGTAAATGATCTATCTTCTTTCATTTCTGACTGTCTGGTCGTACAATATGCAGATGACACTCAACTACTCCTAAGTGGTGATATTAATAATCTCCCAGAGCTAACTTTAATAGCAGAAAACACTCTGTCAAAAATTAAAACCTATTTCCAAGAAATTGGGCTGTTAATTAACGAAAGTAAAACACAGTGCATATTTATTGGTTCAAGGTTCCACATAGCACAAATTCCAGAAAACACAACAATTAATTTTTGCGACAATATTATCACACCTAGCAAAACAGTCAAAAACCTAGGAATTCACTTTGATAACCACATGTTGTTTGATTCCCACATAGATAAAGTATGCAAAAAGGTTACAGGAACATTAATGTACTTATCACGTATAAAAGACAATTTTGAGACTACCACTCGAATAACTGTTGTTGAATCTCTAGCCCTAAGTCACATTAATTACTGCACAACTGTTTGGGGAGCTACCACTAAGACTCAGATAAACAGAATACAATAGCTTATTAATTTTGCAGCTCGAGTTGCCCTGGGAGGAATAAGAAAATATGACCACATCACACCAGCTCTCAATAAACTTGGGTGGCTGCGGGAAGAAAATAAGGTCGCTTATGCTATTTATGTTTTTGTATTCAAAATTTTGGACCATCATTATCCTAGCTGGCTATTTGATTTAAAAACAGTCAGGGATATAAGGGGAACCAACACAAGACAGAGCAGTGAGCTCTTTATTCACAGAACAAACACAGAAGCAGGTTCAAAGATGATCACTATCAAAGGGCCAACACTCTGGAATAATATTCCAGAGCATCTTAAAAATGCATCCTCTTTCACAGCTTTCAAAGGCAAACTATATAGTTTTCTTTTGGACAAATAGTTGCTGCTCATTAAGAACTAATTATTCTCATTGTAAGGAAACAAATATGGAAATGATGCCGATAATAACGATCCTGTATCTAGTGGCATACTTACTACTTTATTATTGCCATTATTGTAACATTTTTATTACAGCATTATTATTTTCTATGAAAGCTACATTTAATTTAACTATATGTCTAACCCTCTTATTTGTTAGTTTAATTACATGTCTACTTATAAGTTACTATTAATGTTGAATAACCATTGTACAAAATGGAAATAAATGTTTTTGTTTGTTTTGTTTTATATACAAGGAACAAAAGTGGCCCTAAAACTGAACCCTGTGGAACTCCACTACTAACTCTTCTCCATTCAGACACTGAGTGTCTTACTCTAACCCTCTGTTCCCTTCCTTCTAAGTAAGTTTTTATCCATTCCAAAACATTTCCACCTATTCTAGCCATTGATTGCAGCTTCCTAATAAGTCTCCCTGTGGAACAGTGTCAAACGCTTTCTGGAAGTCTAGGAATATGCAATCTGCCCAGCCCTCTCTTTCCTGTAAGATTTGGCTTACCTCATCATAAAATTCTAATAAGTTTGTTACTGTTGATCTACCTTCTCTGAAGCCATGTTGCCTCACTGACAAAAAGTTGAAGGATTCCAAGTGAAGAGAGATATGTTTCCTTAGTAGTTTCTCCATAACTTTGCAAACTATGCTGGTCAAGGAAACTGGTCTATAGTTCAGAGCCGTATCCCTCCTTCCCTTTTTGAAGATAGGTATCACATTTGCTTGTTTCCAGCATCTTGGAATCTCCCCCGACTCCAGTGACTCCTTAAATATGATACTTAGTGCCACTGATATCGTGTTTGCGCATTTTTTAAGCACATGAGGGGATATGTCATCAGGACCTGTAGCTTTATGAACATCTAAATCCATCAGCGCTTTGCATGTATGTTAACGTGTGTGTGTGTGTGTGTGTATCTCCTTTATGTGCGTGTGTATGTTAACGTTTATGTGTGTATGTGTGTGTGTATGTTGCCGTGTGTGTATGTGTGTGTGTGTGTATGTGTATCTCTTTTATCCACATTCATAACTTATAACTTTAAAATAATTCTTTCACAAAGACACTTTGAGTGCTCTCAGGTGTTCCAGAGCATCTAATTGGCTTTCCAGATTTTCATTTTCTTCATGAAATCTGGAAAAGAGTCTGCCATTCTTATCTTAATTTCTTATTTCTTAATAAATTTATTTGCTATTTTTATCATTTCTCTTCTCCATTTTTTCTGGAAATATATTTAACGCATTTCTTAAATATTCCTTTTCTTGAGCTGGAACTGGAATACTGGTTTCATGTTTCCTTGCGTGTTGTAAGAGTCGACCAATTGGAACTGGGCAAGGGGACTGAGAGAACCCTCCTCCTATGTCCCTCCTGCGGAGAGTAGAGGGATACGAGTTTTGCTTTGACTCAGCCACTTTCCTTACAAGGGGATGGCAGCCTCTGTATATAAGATTATATTTAGCCCGCTTAATACTGCATTCACGTTCCATACATGTCAGAAAACTCGACTAATTGGGACGGAGCTAGAGGACTAAGAATTCTCATCTTCGTATTGTCCTCCTGCGTCGAGTTTAGGCATAAAAGTGTTCTCTGACTCGGCCAACTCTCATTTTTATATAGACTACAGAATTCAGTGTCTTTTAATTGGCAAGTTTCCACATAATCTCCGATAATTATCTAGTGTTGACGTACATACATACATACATACATACATACATACATACAAACATACATACATACATGCATACATGCATACATACATACATACATATGCAATGGCCGCAATTCCCTTTGTAAGGGGAATGGCCGAGTCAAAACACACACAGTCACCAGAACCTAATATACCTTGATCACTCTTAGCTTCTTGAGTATAAAGGGCCTTACACAGTTCCACCCCACCACTCTGCTTGGGTCATCCACTGGGTAAGTGGGCAAGGATCTTCTGATACACAATTTTCTAAAAAAGAATCTCAATGTACTCATGAATGTGGATGCTGTTTTACTTATTTCCCCACCCCACCACCTTGCTTGGGTCATCCACAGGGTAAGTGGGTAAGAATCTTCTGATATACAATTTTCTGAGAAAAATCTCAAGGTACTCATGAATGTGGATGCTGCTTTACTTATTCCTCCACCCCACTACCTTGCTTGGGTCATCCACAGGGCAAGTGGGCAAGGATCTTCTGATACACAGTTTTTTGAGAAAAATCTCAAGGTACTCATGAATGTGGATGCTGTTTTACTTATTCCTCCACCCCATTACCTTGCTTGGGTCATCCACAGGGTAAGTGGGCGAGGATCTTCTGACACAATTTTCTGAGAAAATCTCAAGGTACTCATGAATGTGGATGCTGTTTTAATTATTCCTTCACCCCACTACCTTGCTTGGGTCATCCACAGGGTAAGTGGGTAAGGTTCTTCTGACACAATTTTCTAAGAAGAATCTCAAGGTATTCATGAATGTGGATGCTGTTTTACTTAATCCTCCACCCCACTACCTTGCTTGGGTCATCCACAGGGTAAGTGGACAAGGATCTTCTTACACAATTTTCTGAGAAAATCTCAAGGTACTCATGAATGTGGATGCGGTTTTACTTATTCCTCCACCCCACTACCTTGCTTGGGTCATCCACAGGGTAAGTGGGCAAGGATCTTCTGATACACAATTTTTTGAGAAAAATCTCAAGGTACTCATGAATGTGGATGCTGTTTTACTTATTCCTCCACCCCACCCCCCTGCTTGGGTCATCCACAGGGTAAGTGGGCAAGGATCTTCTGATACATAATTTTCTAAGAAGAATCTCAAGGTACTCATGAATATGGATGCTGTTTTACTTATTCCTCCACCCCATTACCTTGCTTGGGTCATCCACAGGGTAAGTGGGCAAGGATCTTCTGACACACAATTTTCTAAGAAAAATCTCAAGGTACTCATGAATGTGGATGCTGTTTTACTTATTCCTCCACCCCATTACCTTGCTTGGGTCATCCACAGGGTAAGTGGGTAAGGATCTTCTGATACACAATTTTCTTAGAAAATCTCAAGGTACTCATGAATGTGGATGCTGTTTTAATTATTCCTCCACCCCACTACCTTGCTTGGGTCATCCACAGGGTAAGTGGGTAAGGATCTTCTGATACACAATTTTTTGAGAAAAATCTCAAGGTACTCATGAATGTGGATGCTGTTTTACTTATTCCACCACCCCACTACCTTGCTTGGGTCATCCACAGGGTAAGTGGGCAAGTATCTTCTGACACACAATTTTCTAAGAAGAATCTCAAGGTACTCATGAATGTGGATGCTGTTTTACTTATTCCACCACCCCATTACCTTGCTTGGGTCATCCACAGGGTAAGTGGGCAAGTATCTTCTGACACAATTTTCTAAGAAGAATCTCAAGGTACTCATGAATGTGGATGCTGTTTTACTTATTTCTCCACCCCACCACCTTGCTTGGGTCAACCACTGGGTAAGTGGGTAAGGATCTTCTGATACAATTTTTTGAGAAAAATCTCAAGGTACTCATGAATGTGGATGCTGTTTTACTTATTCCACCACCCCACTACCTTGCTTGGGTCATCCACAGGGTAAGTGGGCAAGTATCTTCTGACACACAATTTTCTAAGAAGAATCTCAAGGTACTCATGAATGTGGATGCTGTTTTACTTATTTCTCCACCCCACCACCTTGCTTGGGTCATCCACAGGGTAAGTGGGCAAGGATCTTCTGATACACAATTTTTTGAGAAAAATCTCAAGGTACTCATGAATGTGGACGCTGTTTTACTTATTCCTCCACCCCATTACCTTGCTTGGGTCATCCACAGGGTAAGTGGGTAAGGATCTTCTGACACAATTTTCTAAGAAGAATCTCAAGGTACTCATGAATGTGGATGCTGTTTTACTTATTCCACCACCCCATTACCTTGCTTAGGTCATCCACAGGGTAAGTGGGTAAGGATCTTCTGATACATAATTTTCTGAGAAAATCTCAAGGTACTCATGAATGTGGATGCTGTTTTACTTATTTCTCCACCCCACCACCTTGCTTGGGTCAACCACTGGGTAAGTGGGTAAGGATCTTCTGATACACAATTTTTTGAGAAAAATCTCAAGGTACTCATGAATGTGGATGCTGTTTTACTTATTCCACCACCCCACTACCTTGCTTTGGTCATCCACAGGGTAAGTGGGCAAGAATCTTCTGACACACAATTTTCTAAGAAGAATCTCAAGGTACTCATGAATGTGGATGCTGTTTTACTTATTTCTCCACCCCACCACCTTGCTTGGGTCATCCACAGGGTAAGTGGGCAAGGATCTTCTGATACACAATTTTTTGAGAAAAATCTCAAGGTACTCATGAATGTGGACGCTGTTTTACTTATTCCTCCACCCCATTACCTTGCTTTGGTCATCCACAGGGTAAGTGGGTAAGGATCTTCTGACACACAATTTTCTAAGAAGAATCTCAAGGTACTCATGAATGTGGATGCTGTTTTACTTATTCCACCACCCCATTACCTTGCTTAGGTCATCCACAGGGTAAGTGGGTAAGGATCTTCTGATACACAATTTTCTGAGAAAATCTCAAGGTACTCATGAATGTGGATGCTGTTTTACTTATTTCTCCACCCCACCACCTTGCTTGGGTCAACCACTGGGTAAGTGGGTAAGGATCTTCTGATACACAATTTTTTGAGAAAAATCTCAAGGTACTCATGAATGTGGATGCTGTTTTACTTATTCCACCACCCCACTACCTTGCTTTGGTCATCCACAGGGTAAGTGGGCAAGAATCTTCTGACACACAATTTTCTAAGAAGAATCTCAAGGTACTCATGAATGTGGATGCTGTTTTACTTATTCCTCCACCCCACCACCTTGCTTGGGTCATCCACAGGGTAAGTGGGCAAGGATCTTCTGATACACAATTTTTTGAGAAAAATCTCAAGGTACTCATGAATGTGGACGCTGTTTTACTTATTCCTCCACCCCATTACCTTGCTTTGGTCATCCACAGGGTAAGTGGGTAAGGATCTTCTGACACACAATTTTCTAAGAAGAATCTCAAGGTACTCATGAATGTGGATGCTGTTTTACTTATTCCACCACCCCATTACCTTGCTTAGGTCATCCACAGGGTAAGTGGGTAAGGATCTTCTGATACACAATTTTTTGAGAAAAACCTCAAGGTACTCATGAATGTGGATGCTGTTTTACTTATTCCACCACCCCACTACCTTGCTTGGGTCATCCACAGGGTAAGTGAGCAAGGATCTTCTGACACACAATTTTCTAAGAAGAATCTCAAGGTACTCATGAATGTGGATGCTGTTTTACTTATTCCACCACCCCACTACCTTGCTTTGGTCATCCACAGGGTAAGTGGGCAAGAATCTTCTGACACACAATTTTCTAAGAAGAATCTCAAGGTACTCATGAATGTGGATGCTGTTTTACTTATTTCTCCACCCCACCACCTTGCTTGGGTCATCCACAGGGTAAGTGGGCAAGGATCTTCTGATACACAATTTTTTGAGAAAAATCTCAAGGTACTCATGAATGTGGGCGCTGTTTTACTTATTCCTCCACCCCATTACCTTGCTTGGGTCATCCACAGGGTAAGTGGGTAAGGATCTTCTGATACACAATTTTTTGAGAAAAATCTCAAGGTACTCATGAATGTGGATGCTGTTTTACTTATTCCACCACCCCATTACCTTGCTTAGGTCATCCACAGGGTAAGTGGGTAAGGATCTTCTGATACACAATTTTCTGAGAAAATCTCAAGGTACTCATGAATGTGGATGCTGTTTTACTTATTTCTCCACCCCACCACCTTGCTTGGGTCAACCACTGGGTAAGTGGGTAAGGATCTTCTGATACACAATTTTTTGAGAAAAATCTCAAGGTACTCATGAATGTGGATGCTGTTTTACTTATTCCACCACCCCATTACCTTGCTTTGGTCATCCACAGGGTAAGTGGGCAAGGATCTTCTGATACACAATTTTTTGAGAAAAATCTCAAGGTACTCATGAATGTGGATGCTGTTTTACTTATTCCTCCACCCCACCCCCCCTGCTTGGGTCATCCACAGGGTAAGTGGGCAAGGATCTTCTGATACATAATTTTCTAAGAAGAATCTCAAGGTACTCATGAATGTGGATGCTGTTTTACTTATTCCACCACCCCATCACCTTGCTTGGGTCATCCACAGGGTAAGTGGGCAAGGATCTTCTGACACAATTTTCTTAGAAAATCTCAAGGTTCTCATGAATGTAGATGCTGTTTTACTTATTTCTCCACCCCACCACCCTGCTTGGGTCATCCACAGGGTAAGGCTCTTCTGACACGCAATTTTCTAAAAGAATCTCAAGGTACTCATGAATATGGATGCTGTTTTACTTATTCCTCCACCCCATTACCTTGCTTGGGTCATCCACAGGGTAAGTGGGCAAGGATCTTCTGACACACAATTTTCTAAGAAAAATCTCAAGGTACTCATGAATGTGGATGCTGTTTTACTTATTCCTCCACCCCACCCCCCTGCTTGGGTCATCCACAGGGTAAGTGGGTAAGGATCTTCTGATACACAATTTTCTAAAAGAATCTCAAGGTACTCATGAATGTGGATGCTGTTTTACTTATTCCTCCACCCCACCCCCCTGCTTGGGTCATCCACAGGGTAAGTGGGCAAGGATCTTCTGACACACAATTTTCTAAGAAAAATCTCAAGGTACTCATGAATATGGATGCTGTTTTAATTATTCCTCCACCCCATCACCTTGCTAGGGTCATCCACAGGGTAAGTGGGTAAGGATCTTCTGATACACAATTTTCTAAAAGAATCTCAAGGTACTCATGAATGTGGATGCTGTTTTACTTATTCCTCCACCCCATTACCTTGCTTGGGTCATCCACAGGGTAAGTGGGTAAGGATCTTCTGATACACAATTTTCTTAGAAAATCTCAAGGTACTCATGAATGTGGATGCTGTTTTAATTATTCCTCCACCCCACTACCTTGCTTGGGTCATCCACAGGGTAAGTGGGTAAGGATCTTCTGATACACAATTTTTTGAGAAAAACCTCAAGGTACTCATGAATGTGGACGCTGTTTTACTTATTCCTCCACCCCATTACCTTGCTTTGGTCATCCACAGGGTAAGTGGGTAAGGATCTTCTGACACACAATTTTCTAAGAAGAATCTCAAGGTACTCATGAATGTGGATGCTGTTTTACTTATTCCACCACCCCATTACCTTGCTTAGGTCATCCACAGGGTAAGTGGGTAAGGATCTTCTGATACACAATTTT
>JAXCGZ010012285.1:17500-32666 GCA_037179515.1 Halocaridina rubra | reverse complement strand
AGGCAAAGTATAGCCTCGATTACCAACGTATGGCCATTGTTGGTACCCTGAAGTCATAGGGAACCTTTCTTACAACTGTAGTAGTGACAGAGGTTCAAATTTTCATCCCGAGATCTGCTTCGAAGGTACGTGTGGATGGCCGTACGGAAGAGAATCGCTGTGACGTTGCAGGTCTCCTGCGTGGTGGTCTTAGTCAAGATCGGCCGAGGGCGGGACGAGGAAGCCGGGCTGGAAGGATTAGCGGATGGGCCCAGTCCTTGTCCTTTTTGTCTTGCCTATCCGAGTAACGGAGATATGGCAACAAACCTGGGCCTGCAGCAAGGACAGCGAGGGAGTGAAAAAAATAGAATCCCCGAGGGAAACCGTGGAATCGCACCTAGCAAGAATTCATGAGCAAGGGACAGAAAAAACGAAAGTCGTCCTAGACAGAGAAAACCAAAGTCGTCCTAGACAGAGAAATTAAAAGTCGTCCTGGACAGAGAAATTAAAAGTCGTCCTAAGACAGGGAGAACAGTCCTAAAAAATAAAAGTTTTAAACTACTTTAAAAAACCATGTAATCTTGATGAAATCCCAGAAACGAGGAGATCCCCATACATGTCATAACTGTAGTGAAAAGAGAGGAAAAGAAACACAGAAATATTTTAAAATATTTTAATAATACCTTTAGAAGCCACGTAAACGAGAAAGAAAAATAATCCCTATACATGTCCAAACTTTAGTGAAGAGAGAAAGAAGGGTATTTAAGAATCCCTTATTAGTTAATTAAAGTTACCCCCGTATTAGAACTGGAAAAAATGGGAAAGAAAATGTCCCCACCGTCTTTTGTGCTAAAAAGACAAAATATTTTTATTTTTATGTTTATTTTTTTTGTTTTACTAGCTTTAAGATAATTTTAAGCGAAAACTCAGAGTCTCCCTTAGATATAGTGTTGAATAAGTGCCATTGATAAATTGTATGATTTGAACTAAGATTAATAAGTTGTTTTCTGCTTAAATAATATTAGTGTTTTGTTTTAGCATTATTATTATTTGAATTATGATTTAATCTTTAGGTTCATTAAGTTTTTATATTAAGTGGTCTCTGAATAGTAATTGCATATCGAGACAGTAAGTGTTTTGACTTTACACACAGTAAAACATGTTTTGTTTCAGGAGTAGTTTTTAAGGCTTAATTTTAAGACAAATCAATGCCCCTAATAATGATAGGAATAGAATTTATTAAGATAAGGTCTCTTATAGAAATTACTGTTGATGTTATGGTCTATATCATTTTAAATGTGTATACATGCCAATACTCTACCTCATTTGTTTGCTAATGTGCTACATAAGTCATGATTTTACCGTAATTAACTCAATTTAGTCTTTTAAAGAAACGAGAGAAGTAGATGAATTAATGTTTTGATTTAAACTGGCTTTCGATCTTAATTAATGTTTGATATTAGTTTCACACTGGAATTATATTGTTTAAAGTTATGGTTGTTTAAATATAAGAATATGTTTGTATTACAGATTTCCAACAAGGAAATAGACCCTGCATGCTCTAGTTGTCTGTAAAAGTACTCTATATATGTTATGTTTGTGTAATTTGTATAGGATTCATAGAAATAGGAATTCTTAGAAAATAGCTTAAATAATTCGGCCCCATTTCTATTGTAAACTAATGTTAGCTAGGATATGTCCGAGAGCTCTCGGAAAATTAGCCCATGCTTCGACTGAAATAAGAGATATTTCAGTTTTGGTTGGGAGGGATGTCGCATGACTTCCGTCATGCTGAAGCCAGTCCGTCATGCTGAAGCCAGAATCTGAAACTTGTAACAGATCTTGAGGGGTAACGGTTGGTCGAGGGCACAGATATTTTATTACAATGTTTGTAGAAAGTGTCAAGGAGATATATGACCGGAACCGTGAGACTTAGGATCTGGCATCGAGTACCGGGGGAAAGGCCAGGAAGTTAGCCATTTCCTAAACCACAAGAAACACAAACTTGTGGCCCGTACGTAAGTACATGCCCTGGAGAGATGCCCAATAGCTCCTCCCCGGAAGTAGGCGGGATTCCACTTTGAACCTGGCGTTGATTGGCAGGACTAGATGTCACTTGATTTCATTGGCAGAATTGGATGTCAAGCCACGCCCTGCCCCTGGGGGTATTTCAAGAGCCACCCAGGGCAGAGACAGTTAGTTAGAACTTTGCCCGGGGCACGAATAGATCATAGATTGTGATAGTCATAGGGTGGGGGCATTGAGGTGTCGAAGTTGTGTTGTACTCTAGAATAAATATAAGTAAAGGAATCACTGCTTGTCCATTCTTACCTTGTACCCGTCTGGTACTAATAATTATAACATAGTAATTTAACATTACGTCAGTGGTGACAAACGGTGAGATAACCCAGTCATCTTACAAAGTGTGAATTCAAATGGAAGTCCAAAATTCATACGACAATGTGGCAGGAAACAGCATATGACTGGACGCTACAAACGAACCCTTAACATTCTTTCAAAAGTAGTTTTATAATAATATATCCAGTTTTACAAACTTGATATGCTAACCTTTGACTGTACCTGATCGAGAAATTAGATGTTATTTCATCTGATAATGTAATCAAGAATGCTATTTATTCTCTTACCTGCTGGAGGTACGGCCATACTCCCGTAAGGACGATGGAGAACCCGATAGACATAACAAACGTCGTAACGTAGACTACATAATGAGATCGACGACGGGCTCTCCTCTCAGCTACGGTTTCCAGGACTGATGGTAAGGCTTCAACCCTTTCCAGCATTCGAGAGGCAGATCCAGAGCCATCGCTGAAAGTAAGAATGATGGTTATTTCAGTTTCAATATCACTGCCTAAGTATGGGACAATTTGTATAGAAAGATAGATCCTCACGCTCATGAAATACCAGTCTTCTGAATAGTGCGTCATTGTGTGGGTATATGTTGACTAGTTTCCTAACCATTAATCTAAACTCTAAGTGGCTGTGTAGTAAACTAGATAAAAAGACGAATGCAAAATGTACAAAGAATTATATTTGCTGGCAAGTTATATCACTGAAAAATAAAAAAAAGAAATGTCTGAAAAAATAAAAAAAATATATATAAAAAGTACTATATTATAAAGTAACTCTGTAAAACATGCTTACGTTTAATGAGAGCCGATATATATATATATATATATATATATATATATATATATATATATATATATATATATATATATATATAACCAAATAGCACATTACATATGTGAAAACATGAATCATTTTTTTACCTCGACCGGGACTCGAACCTAGGACTTATGATTACTAAGTCAAGGCGCTACCACTACACCACAGAAGGTTAAAAGGAACCCAACCTTATAGCTTATATCTGCTATACATAGGAATGAACGCATTCTAACTGAATGCCACTATGTTCATATTACAGATTCCCCAACCTCACTCGTGGCTTCATTTTAGCATTTAATTCGATTCCCAATCTCATTTGGGCCATGAAATAACCAAATAGCACATTACATATGTGAAAACATGAATCATTTTTTTACCCCGACCGGGACTCGAACCTAGGACTTATGATTACTAAGTCAAGGCGCTACCACTACACCACAGAAGGTTAAAAGGACCCCAACCTTATAGCTTATATCTGCTATACATAGGAATGAACGCATTCTAACTGAATGCCACTATGTTCATATTACAGATTCCCCAACCTCACTCGTGGCTTCATTTTAGCATTTAATTCGATTCCCAATCTCATTTGGGCCATGAAATAACCAAATAGCACATTACATATGTGAAAACATGAATCATTTTTTTACCCCGACCGGGACTCGAACCTAGGACTTATGATTACTAAGTCAAGGCGCTACCACTACACCACAGAAGGTTAAAAGGAACCCAACCTTATAGCTTATATCTGCTATACATAGGAATGAACGCATTCTAACTGAATGCCACTATGTTCATATTACAGATTCCCCAACCTCACTCGTGGCTTCATTTTAGCATTTAATTCGATTCCCAATCTCATTTGGGCCATGAAATAACCAAATAGCACATTACATATGTGAAAACATGAATCATTTTTTTACCCCGACCGGGACTCGAACCTAGGACTTATGATTACTAAGTCAAGGCGCTACCACTACACCACAGAAGGTTAAAAGGACCCCAACCTTATAGCTTATATCTGCTATACATAGGAATGAACGCATTCTAACTGAATGCCACTATGTTCATATTACAGATTCCCCAACCTCACTCGTGGCTTCATTTTAGCATTTAATTCGATTCCCAATCTCATTTGGGCCATGAAATAACCAAATAGCACATTACATATGTGAAAACATGAATCATTTTTTTACCCCGACCGGGACTCGAACCTAGGACTTATGATTACTAAGTCAAGGCGCTACCACTACACCACAGAAGGTTAAAAGGAACCCAACCTTATAGCTTATATCTGCTATACATAGGAATGAACGCATTCTAACTGAATGCCACTATGTTCATATTACAGATTCCCCAACCTCACTCGTGGCTTCATTTTAGCATTTAATTCGATTCCCAATCTCATTTGGGCCATGAAATAACCAATGCTATTTGGTTATTTCATGGCCCAAATGAGATTGGGAATCGAATTAAATGCTAAAATGAAGCCACGAGTGAGGTTGGGGAATCTGTAATATGAACATAGTGGCATTCAGTTAGAATGCGTTCATTCCTATGTATAGCAGACTCTGATAGCAATAGTATTTGTTGGGACAATAATAATGATAATAATAATACTAATAATAATAATAATAATAATAATAATAATAATAAAAATAATAATAATACAGATCTGCCAAAATAGGAAAGTATGAACCTTTGGAGTCCTCCATGAAGCACATGGATAAGAGACGAATTTTTATGAAGGTGGAAAAAGCTGCTAAGAATTTTAAATGGTTTCAAATAATCCCTCGATTCTTCTTTCCTAATAAGGAAATGATGGCGTGAGATGCTCTGAAAATGCATTGGTAACTTATGCAAATTAGTTTATTTAAGGGGGTTTAATTTGACCCCCCCAAAAAAAGGGTAGATATTACTCTTCATTTGTTATGCAAAATCCTGACACTGAATGTCAATATTGCAATAAACAGAACGATATCTAGCACAGAGGGAGAGTTAAAAATAATCATGATTCTAAAGGGTTAAGCTGAAGATATTTATCTAATGTCATATTTAAAGGCGACTGCCCTCCTTTGTGCCTTTGTTGAAAATGCTGACATGACTTAGTGAAATCTAGACTATATTTAGATAGCATTTGTAAATGCCTTTGGCAGTGTGTCTGCATTTCAGACTCATATATGAGCCATAATTTGGGATTCATGACAACATATTTCCATCGCTTATTTTGATATTAATAATAATAATAATAATAATAATAATAATAATAATAATAATAATAATAATAATAATAATAATAATAAAATTCCAAAGACACTCGTACTTTTAGGAGGTAATTAATGGCCCAAAGAATACGCATCCCGTATATAAATAAATCAACAGAGAACATGAATCTGTGCCAAGGTTGAAGAGTGACACTTCCTCCGTACTCAGTTAAAGAAAAGAGACTGAGTACGCACTCCTTGGTATCAGTAACAAAGTGAAATCGTCTCTGCTTAATCTGCCAATTCCTGACACAGGTTATAGGTCATGTCCTTCCCATACCACATTCATTTACATAAGATCTGACTTTTTTTTTTTTTTACCTAGAAATTTTCAAGAATTCTCTGGGTATAAAATAAGATAGTCCATCAAACTATTTTCTAAGTTTCATGAGTACGTCATAAAGAAGAATCATTGAGACAAGGTCAAGAATTTTTCCAGATGATTTTATAGGTAGGGCCATTGAAGGTCAGTTGATAAAAAATCTCCAATATATTATCTGGATTGATATCTAAATAACAAACACTTAATTACTTAAAAAAGTCTATAATTAAAGCAGCTGGAGGAATAATCACCTGTCTGTAAAACCTTCCTTACCTCGTGACATTGGGAGTAGGAATGCTTTGTCCAGACCTTAGGTTAAAAAAAAAAAACACTATGTTAAATATGATAAAAGGACATTAGAAAATCGTTCAAGTTTTACATGCTAATAAATTTATTTAAGTTTACAATAGACTGATGAGAAAACAAGAAACTTTCGACAAAAACAGCTTAGAAAATAAGCAGAAATATATTTAGTTAATAAAAGGAGAGACTCCTAGATGAAGGAAAGGGGCACTGACACAGAAACGACAAATAAAAATGCTCTTTGACCAGTAGGCCGATATATGTGCATGTGGAAGAAAATAAGTATACAATTTGTACATTTTCTAAGGACTGCTTTAAAAGAGAGAGAGAGAGAGAGAGAGAGAGAGAGAGAGAGAGAGAGAGAGAGAGAGAGAGAGAGAGAGAGAGAGAGAGAGAACCCCCCCCCCGCATATGTCGTTAAGACCAGAAAATTAACAAACGGCAATACATTTTCTTTCAAGGAAAATTTACTACATATTAACAGGAGGTACTTAAGAAATATTCATATATGGTTTGGAATATCGACAATAAATCTTATATTATCGGATTGCAGATATATATCTTAGACAGTATTCTCTTTGGAACATGTATTAAAATGCCTAGCATATTCCTTTAACTTAAATTTATATGCAAAAGTATAGAATTACGAAAAGCCTATAAAACATAATGCGTCACATGGCACTTGAAGCAAGAAAATATGGCAAGTTAAAGTTTTACCTTGAAGAAAAATAAATGACAAATCTTACCGTAATCGCTTGGGAGGTTCCTCGTTAGACCTATATATTAGACCAATAGTTTATTACAGTAAAACATATCTCATAAAAATGCAATTACTACAAAGAATAATGAAAAAAAGTGAGTTGCTTTCCATACAAGTTCAACCACGATATGAAGCTAAAATGTTAAATTATTATTAGAATGTACACAAATTTTAATCAATTATATAATGCTCATTATGAATGCTACTCTAACAGTGCTACAGATAATTACCTTTCCTCTTTAGACGTAGGTATATTTGGAAGTGGGTCCTTATCGAAGCTTGAAAAACACGAGAGAATGAAATTGAAAAACTGCATGAAACTATTATAGCGAGATGTCATTGTTATGCGTACAAGTCAGTTAATGCAAGTGCGATTTTTCATTTGTATATTCATTACAATATTTCTCAAATTTTTTTTTATGATTGTGACACCAGGACAGGTCAAAAAAATAATAAAATAAAACAGCCCTCATCGGGCCTGGGCACGAGGAATATATAAAGTAAAGAGAAACAGAGATGGGGAGTGCTGTGACTTGCCAGATGTGAAGGAATAATTAGAGATGTGTAATGAATATCCAAGAATATTCAGTGTAGATGTAGGCATAGAAAAAGAACCGTAACTGAAGGAAGACCCAACATCAAACTGTCTTGGACAGTCCTATTTAAGTTCAAATTACTTTCAGCTGTAGTATTAATATGAGTACAACACGAATATAGAATTTCTTGAAAAATTTGGAATGCTAATCTTAAAGGAGGTTGATAACAAGATATATGTAAAAAAAAAAAAAGTTTAAGGAAAAAGGGCTCAGACTATACAAATAAATAACCAATTAGGAAAGAAAACTGAAATAACAGACAATAGTAATAAAAACGAATAAAAAAAAAATATATATATATATACACACCAGATAAAGACGAGACAGATACAGACAAAATGTTTTTTTTTTTAATTATTTATTTATTCAATATGCATATACAACTGACAGTATAAGCCTACCTAGGTACATTAGGCCGGCTTTCTTGAACATTGTCAGACCTATGTATGAATATTACAAACACGTCATTAAAATTATACACCGTAATAATCCACATTAATAAATCAATATTTTATATATATATATATATATATATATATATATATATATATATATATATATATATATATATAATATAATATAATATAATATCTAATTCTATTAACACAAAACTTGTACAACTCAAAGAAAAAATAATCAATATCTGGATAAAAATATTACTATTCTTGAAATACATCTTTCCTATTATGCTCTATATGAGTCTGAAAGAGTCTTGCAGGGACAAAGCCCCCCCCCCCATATAATGGATTGTTGGCCAAAAGTCCCTTGGTCTCAGTGCATTAGGTTAAGTGATTGCAGTTTGCAATTATGGACCACACTACTTGAGGCATTTCTGTTATGGCAGTCATATTATATACTATTTTATATATCAGAGGTGCAATCATGCCAAAAGGGGTTTTGTTCCTGGGAGGTTTTGTCTCATACGAGTTCTGCCCTACATTTACGTTATATTGAGTGATATTTGGAAAAGGTCTCTACAGGAGTGTAGAATGTCAGGCAGGACATCTTTCTAAAAAAAATATAAACAGTAGAAGCAATACCAAGTTTCAGGGGAAACTGCTTAAATGTATCGGAATTAAAAATAAAATGAAGGCGCATGATTTTAGTGGTTGAATAGGTCAATATACTGTATTTACAACATATGTCTGTATAAATATGGCAGTCTTGTACAAAAAAAAATTCATAATGGCTTATACTGAAAAAAATACATTACCTCTACTCCTATGATGTAACAATTATTGTAAGTATTGTTAATATACTTTTACCCGATGTTTATTATGTTGTGTGCGCGCGTGTGTGTGTGTGTATATATATATATATATATATATATATATATATATATATATATATATATATATATATATATATATATATATATATATATATATATATATATATATATATATATTAAGAATATCCACTGTATACTTTGTAGAATAAAGGTATTTGTATTTGCATTGTATTCTGCTAACAAATATTTCTTTTCTAGGGACTTTATAAATTACTATACATGAGTAACTACGAACTTAGGTGTTTTTTTATTTTTTTTTATTTTTTATAAAACTATATCAGTAAATCAATACTATCATCTCATGGAGTATGTATAACTGCCAATAGCTTCATCGTGTACAGGAATTGCAGCCACTGAGGTAATTATACAGTACTTACCTGGGCAACTTTGGTAGTTGATCCTTGGCAGTCCTTTCAGAATATAAAATGAGATCTCTTATTACCTTTATGTTTAATTCAAAGGAGGTTTCGTATCAACAAGAAACTAAAAATACTACTGGTACTACTGCTACAACAACTAATACTACTACTCTACCACTATTACTACTACTACTACTACTACTACTACTAATAATAATAATAATAATAATTATTATTATTATTATAATAATAATATAGTAATAACAATAACAATATTAATAATAATATAGTACTAATAATAAAAAAGTAATAGTAATAATAATAATACTCATTCTTACTTAATAAACTCTGTAAGCTAGAGACAGACATAAAGCTGAAAATAATACCTATTAACTTTAAGATCTAAACAAAAAATAGTGAGTATGATGAGTGTGTGCGTATGTATATATTCGTGTGTATGTATTCATGTATGTATGTATATATAATGTTTTCATAATATATATATATATATATATATATATATATATATATATATATATATATATATATATATATATATATATATATATATATATGTATATATATGGGCAAGCTGAATTTACAAAAAGAAATGTTTCATGTTTTCACATATGACAGAGTTTTATTTAACTCAGTAGGTGACTACAGAATAGAGATTGAACTAAATGAGAAAACAAGACAAAAGTAATGTTGGGAAGTGATAGTAAAATAAACAAAAACATCCAGTTAAGGGTATTCATTCCCTAGCTTCATCGGTTAACTAAGAGGTATCTTTCTTATCTTCTAACTTCGATGGTACAGCTGAATGGATGGCTAAGTGTGTTTTAAGTTCCAATCCAGTTCAAACACTAATGATTTATGTGTGTGTGTATATATATATATATATATATATATATATATATATATATATATATATATATATATATATATATATATATATATATATATATATATATATATATACACACACACAGATTCCAAACGAAATGTCAACTGATGTACTGCGTTTATTAATATCGCGCTGTCTTTTGAGGAGCTTTCACATTCCTGTATCACTCCATATTCATGATTTATCTAACGATGAATAGCGACGGTTATCGATTAAAAAAAAAAAGTTTCTAAATATAGTAACCCGCTGAACATCAATTGTCTACATGGAAAGATCGACATGGCTGCTAAATACTGTCCAGACACTCATATAGGTTATCCAACCAGCATATTAAATAACTGAAGAACGCTTTCGATAAAAGTGTGTTCACATATTTAGAAAATAGGTTATTTTGGCCATATTCCAGTATTAATTATGTAATCTAGCTATTTACAGTGGCCTCATTCCCCCTTCTAAGGGGGATGGCCGAGCCCAAGAACAAACATTCATGATCCAAAAAATATCTCACTTACTCCTCTTAGCTCCTTGGGGATAATTACGTACAATAGCATTAAACGAAACTGGGTCAAACAATTATAATCCTTCTCAGTGTTCTCTATCTCTTTTTTCACTAGCAAAGATAATCCCAACTCATAGTAATCTCCAGATTAATTCTTAATCTATATTTATTATATATCAACAATATATAAACAAATCCAAAAATAAGCAGGTATAATATTTTTTATAAGGATTATTCAAGTAACAACACTGAAACCAGTGTGGAAGAAATATCACACCAGTGCAAAAAATGTAAATAAGAAAAAGCAGAAAATAAAATAATTCATCAAAGAGAAACTAAGTCTGGCAAGTATATTTAATGTTCTCTTAAATCTTGTGTACCAACAGATCATATTTAAACAGCTTGGGGCATATTTAATGGTGTCTTTGACCATCCGAATCATAAAGCACCACACCTAATGTTAAGGCTGAAATGTACTTATCAATGACAGTATTGATTCAATACCCATTATTCATTCAGAACGGCAAAAAGTCACTTTGATAATTAATGCAAAAACTGTGTTCAATGTGATATGTATCTTATACTTAATGAGAGCATATAAATGACGATATGAATTATTTTATTTGCATACATAGGCCTAATGTCTCTGATAAGACTTATATGAAATGGCAAGAATATCCTAAGTAGTTTTCATAAGTACATTCGATGATACATTAACGAAACATGTATTGCATTAATGTCAGAGAATATTATTTTGAGGCACAAAAGATCTAATTTAATATCCACAAATTGTATATATATTTTAATCACCTCACTTATTCAATAACTTGAATTGGCAGACTTAGATTGAGGAAAGATAAAGTTTAACATTATTAACTCTGAAAATACAGAGAACTTCTGTCCGTGTAAGACGTACATAGGCTGCAGCCAATAACACAAGTTTATATATATATATATATATATATATATATATATATATATATATATATATATATATATATATATATATATATATATATATATATATATATATATATACACACACACACACACACGACTGAGGAAATTTTTACCCATTTACTTTATAAATATGTGTTAAGTAGAACTTGCTAAAAAGAAAAAAAAAGCGAAAAAGAACTAAAAAAAAAAGAAGAAGGGAATAAAATATAACCAAGTGAAATGATTCACGAGATACGTTGACGTATTGCTTTTATTATTATCTCACCGAGCGTCACCACTGACGTATTGGTTTTGTTTATCCCATCTAATGACACCACTGACGTAGGGCTTTTCCTCCTACGTATATAAACTTATAATTATGGTAGCGTGGTTTATTAGGTTATAAATATTAGTACCTGATGGGTACAAGGTAAGAATGGACAAGCAGTAGTTCCTTTACTTATATTTATTCTAGAGTACAACACATCCGACGCCTCAATGCCCCCACCCTATGACTATCACAATCTATGATCTATTCGTGCCCCTGGCAAAGTTCTAACTAACTGTCTCTGCCCTGGGTGGCTCTTTAAATACCCCCAGTGGCAGGGCGTGGCTTAACATCCAATTCTCCAATGAAATCAGTCAGTCCTTGTCCTTTTTGTTTTGCCTAACCGAGTAACGGAGATATGGCAACAAACCTGGGCCTGCAGCGAGGACGGCGGGGGAGTGAAAGCGAAAGAATCCCCGAGGGAAACCGAGGAATCGTACTCTAGAATAAATATAAGTAAAGGAACTACTGCTTGTCCATTCTTATTTTCTCTGCACGGGTCTGCACTGGCATTCACCTGTCTCTTCGTATGTTTTTTTTTTTTTTTTTTTTTTTTTTTTTCTCTCGTGAAGATCGTACCGCACTGCCACCACTGACGTATTGCTTTTATTATTATCTCACCGAGCGTCACCACTGACGTATTGGTTTTGTTTATCCCATCTAATGACACCACTGACGTAGGGCTTTTCCTCCTACGTATATAAACTTATAATTATGGTAGCGTGGTTTATTAGGTTATAAATATTAGTACCTGATGGGTACAAGGTAAGAATGGACAAGCAGTAGTTCCTTTACTTATATTTATTCTAGAGTACAACACATCCGACGCCTCAATGCCCCCACCCTATGACTATCACAATCTATGATCTATTCGTGCCCCTGGCAAAGTTCTAACTAACTGTCTCTGCCCTGGGTGGCTCTTTAAATACCCCCAGGGGCAGGGCGTGGCTTAACATCCAATTCTCCAATGAAATCAGTCAGATCTAGTCCAGCTAATCAGCGCCGGGTTCAAAGTGGAATCCCGCCTACTTCCGAGGAGGAGTTATTGGGCATCTCCCCTGGGCGTGTACCTGCGTACGAAACATAAGTTGATGTTTCGTGCGGTTTAGGAAAGGGCTAACTCTCGGCCTTTCCCACCCTCCTCAGGTACTCCATGTCGGATGCCAAGCCTCAGGGGTCCGGTCACATATCTCCTTGACGCCCTCTACAAACACCGGCCGCACAGCAGAAAACAATTGGGAGAGTATTCTATTTCACCCTTTACTTCTAGCCTCACATGTTTCTCTTCACGACTTGTGGTGTTTTCGAGGACCGAGGGTCCCTTATCCTGTAGGCCTCTTGGGGGGGGGGTGCATGGCGCCAGCGGTTAGTTCCAGGTGCCTAGCCACAACTCTTGGTGGTCCCAAGGGAACACATGGGCGGCACAAAAACTCAATAAAAGTGAGGGCATGTAATAGAATATCCGTGGCCTCGACTAACCGTTACCCCTCAAGAGCTGTTACAAGTTTCAGATTCTGGCTTCAGCATGACGGACTGGCTTCAGCATGACAGAAGTCATACGACAACGTCTCCCAGCCTTCTCCTCGAGTGCATTAGTCCTCTGAATTCTCTTACATTATATAAACTTTTAACCTAAGTGCAGGAAGCAGTCTCAGATGAAGACAAAGTCTGAGTCATTGCCCTTACTGTGTCATGTTAATGTTTATCTTTGTCCTAAAAGGACACGAGTACTAGCTTTTAGGATGTGCTTATTCACTGTAAGGCTCGGTTGGCTCTGGAGAAGAAGAGCCAGGGATACTCTTAAGGGGGGTTTACAGGGTCAAACGGTTCGTCGAACGCGGTTCGACAGACAAGTGTTTGAAGTGATGTTCGAACGTGTGAACGGGATATTTGGTTGTCTAACACGTTCGACAAACGTGTTCGACAACCAAAAACCCCGTTCACACGTTCGAACATAACTTTAAACACTTGTCTGTCGAACCGCGTTCGACGAACCGTTTGACCGTGCAAACCGCCCTTTAAGGGGGGTTTACACGGTCAAACGGTTCGTCGAACGCGGTTCGACAGACAAGTGTTTGAAGTGATGTTCGAACGTGTGAAAGGAGTATTTAGCTGTCGAACGTGTTCGACAACCAAATACCCCGTTCACACGTTCGAACATCACTTCAAACACTTGTCTGTCGAACCGCGTTCGACGAACCATTTGACCGTGTAAACCCCCCTTTAAATTCTCAGAATACTTTAGATGAAGTTTCATAGCCAACGTAACACCACAAGATTTTAATTTTTTCTATGCCTACATCAACACTGAAGATTCTTGGATATTCATTACACATCTCTTATTATCCCTTTACATCTGACAAGTCACAGTACACCCCATCTCTGTTTCTCTTTATGTATTTTTCGTGCCCGGGCCCTATGAGGGTTGTTTTATTTTACTATATTTTGGCCCGTCCTGGTGTCACATTCATAAAGAAAGAAAAAAGAATGAAAATTAAGAATATAAAAGATACGTCAAGGAGGAAAATAAGGACCAAGAGATACAGAGAGCTGCCATACAGATGAATATAAAGTAGGAAGAAGAAAAGGAAGAGACAAAAAAGAAACCGAATAACAAAAGGTGTCTCATCCAGTATAGGGGTGAAGAAAACGTGCCAAGCATTCAAGAACACTATTTACCTGCGTTGACTCGGCCCTCTTGCAAAACAACATTGAACAAACAATTGTTTCTATTTTATCATATCTATTCTACTTGATGTAGTAAACAAAATTGCTGTCTTACAATAGCTCTCGGGAATTTTTTATTCGCTAATTGCATTTGCTTCTTTATTTCTGTCTATGATATCTTATTTTCTTACCATGGACTTAATATATCCATAGTAAAGCGAGTTCAGATGGAGAATACACACACACACACACACACACACACACATATATATATATATATATATATATATATATATATATATATATATATATATATATATATATATATATATATATATATGTATGTATGTATGTATGTATGTATGTATAGATAGATAGATACGTAGAAAAGAAAGAGAGAGAGAGAGAGAGAGAGAGAGAGAGAGAGAGAGAGAGAGAGAGAGAGAGAGAATATTTATTTCAGATACGCTTTATTACATAGTAGATGCAAAATCAGCAAGTCAGGGTCAAAGAATAATAATACTGAAAAACAAAATATCAGAGATAAAGAATAGTAATACTGAAAAAGTCCTTTTCCAATGTAAAATAAGCAAATCAGATAAAAACAAGAATAATCAAACTCGAGTTAAATGTTTCTGTTAGTTGAATCAGAGCTAAGAATGTTGTTACTTTCATCATCAAGGAAAATTCTTTCCTCGTAGTGCTTGTCAATTGCGGGCTTATTTTTTTTTTAATATATATATATATATATATATATATATATATA
>JAXCGZ010012285.1:0-12500 GCA_037179515.1 Halocaridina rubra | reverse complement strand
TATCACTAAGTACAGAATGGAACAGACCAATGGACGGAAAGTTACGAGCTTGGGGCTCTTTTACGTAAGCACAATTAAGTAATAACACGCACACAAACGCACGCACGCACGCACACACACACAAACGCACGCTAGCACACACACACACACACACACACACACACACACACACACACACACACACACACATATATATATATATATATATATATATATATATATATATATATATATATATATATATATATATATATATATATATATATATATATATATATATATATATATATATATATATATTTAAGAAAGAGTGTAATTCGATTTTTACTATTAATGAAAGCTGTCCAAGACAAAGGTCAATAAACATTTTGTATGCAGGATAAAGAGACCGTACATAACCAACTAACCTTTCCTCGTCCTTGGAGGAGACAAAATGACTGCCATAGAACGAATGACCAGCGACACTTTTATTCATGCCAGGCATGATCAATTGATAATGATGCCATTAGAATGGATAGCGCAGTACGATGGTCATTCGCCGAAGGTTAATGAAGATTTCTAACTATGGCACAGACGCTGCTGTGATATTATACACGATACGAGAGATCATGTTCGTCTACCTAATACTGCTAATCCTAGACTATAATAAAGTACAAAAATACTCACTGTGCAGGCATGAAGTAAAAACAGACATGAAATCTATGATTCTATAACTGAAAAGCTTATCCTATAGGTAGATGTTCTAAAATTACATAACTAGAAAATTTCAAACATTCAAACGCATATAGCCTAATCAGAATTAATCCTAGAAGTTTTATTCTTCATCAGAGGCATGACTTTCAAAGCCCTCCCAAGCCCGGCCATCATCATGAGGGGTTCCTGCCCATTAAGTAAAATAAGGTAGAAAGAAACAAGATCCCCATATCACTACAAGATCTTATTATCACTACAACATATATTTTTGCAATTTCTACAATCAACTATGACGTATATCAAAGCTATTTTCATAACTTTTGAACGATAGTATACATGGAATATCTTACCTGATACTAGTACTACTACTACTACTACTACTATTACTACTACTTCTATTAATAATAATAATAATAATAATAATAATAATAATAATAATAATAATAATAATAATAATAATAAAATTAATATTATTAGTAATAATAATAATAATAATAATAATAATAATAATAATAATAATAATAATAATATGTATTTGTACCACAAAATACGAATAAGTAAAAACAGAATTGTATCTCTTGGAGTGAGTTCCTTTGACCACATATAAAAAACGAGTTTTTGTATGAATATATAAACTATAATAATAATAATAATAATAATAATAATAATAATAATAATAATAATAATAATAATAATAATAATAATTAAAATGTCTACTTTCACATTCCCACTAAAGAAAAATATCCAATACACTAGTGATGTGAAAGTATATACCAATAATAATAATAAAACTTATTTAATATTATTACTATTATTATTATTATTATTATTATTAGTAGTAGTAGTAGTAGTAGTAGTAGTAGTAGTAGTAGTAGTTGTTGTAGTTGTATAATACTAGAGGTACCAGGTTCGATTCCCGACAAGGAAGGTAGATTATCTGAAGACATTTAAAATGCGTAATTGGGTTATATTTGTTTTATTATTATTATTATTATTGTATAAACCGATGTAAGAACTTACCCATTTGCCGGTCTAAATGTAGCACTCTCTCCCTTAGGTCGCAAGAGAATCTCTCCAGCACCGTTCTCCTCTGTCCCAGCGTCAGCAACATGAGAGGGCATTATGAACCTTCTTCCAAGGAGTTGAAAATTCCTTCACAACGATAAACTAAGGCGCGTGTACCTGTTCCATTCCCTTATTCACACAACCCGTTACTCTCGTTCATGATAAACACTGCATAATAGAAATTAAATACTTAAAATAATGAAGAGACATTATTACATAATTATCACACGCTATTACAACATTTGGTCTTCGCTACGAATCAACTCGGCGAAAATAACAAGAGCTTTGTCCTTAGACTGCCGTACAATACACTAATAATATTCCCCACAGAATCAACACAGAACCTTGAACATTCACATTTTCGGACCGATGCCAATATTGTCTCGCTCCTTATTCACCTTCTCTCTTCAGGGGAGCATCTTGATATATTTATTAGAATAGATGTCCAGCAATAATAATAAGACGCGAGATCATTAATTTGCACCTGCTACCGTACATACACACTTGCAACCTCTGTCTCTTGTTTTGAGACAGTGAGACCCGTAAAATGAGAATCCTATAAGGCGAAGGGAACCGACTTGAGATGCGAGGCCACGTTTCAAACCGAGAGAAAACGTCCACAGTGGTTCGTCCATTTTCTTTTTATTTAGTTAGTTGCTTAGATACGAATATGTTACATTAATTTGTGCCTTACAGCCCTGTTACGGTTTGTTTTTACTCTAAACAGTTCATCTGAGAATTGTTAATTGTAATTTTTATTTTAACACGGGTAAATTTGTTTAAACATCAAGGAATTAAGCGGTCATGAGTAGATATATCTTACAAATCTGCCATGCGCTGAATTATGAAAACGTCATTCACCTTCTAAAACCCCTTTTTCCTAAAGTCAAATATGTTGTGTACGCAACGGATTAAATAAAGGTTAAAAAGAAGAGCTTATCATGGTGTCTCAGCTTCCATACTATTATATTTTGATATCAATATTATGACTTTTTTCTTTTTTATTATTATTATTAGGCCAACACGTATATATTATAATTTAGGTGTGTATTAACAGGGCTAAACATTTTAAACACAACTGAAATCGATTACTGAATGAAACAATTTCATAAGAATAAAGCACCATAACACTGTGGTCGCATCGGCAGACTGAGAAAGAAACTGCTTCCGAAAACTTTCAGTGTGACTTGAAACACGTTGTGTGGATTATATAGGCAAAAAAAATAAATAAATAAATAAAAAGACAGGAAACTGTCACAACTTATTACATCATCATCATCAGTAGCAGCAATCGCAATAGTAGTTGTAGTAGATATTTCTGAATTTTCAATGCCTTTTAAAAACTGTCTTTCTTGAATCTGATTTATTTTACAGGTAGATAACCAGTGCCCTATTTGGCGTTGTGTCTCTTAAGTATAACCGCCTTTGATTTGCTAAAAACATATTAATATATCAATAATTAAATATATAATTAAATAAACAATAATTTTTAGTCGTTTGTTGTGTAATATTTGCTTCCTTCATTCTGAGTTTCTGCCTGGATAGAGAGGTCAAGATTGGGTTTGAGTTGATGAGTCGTTTTACAGTGAATTAGCTCATTATTATTTGGATCTGTGACTGAAGGTGTATTCTTGATTAGTTTCATATGTCTAGTTGACTAGTTTTGTCTGAATGAGGTTCGATCCCTGAATCTGTTCATTCATGATACAGATACATATATATTCCAGTTATATCTCTGAGAATTTACTTTCATCTGCAAGTTACCTCCTTTTAATATTCTTTAAAATAGCGAAACTAATATATAGCCTAGATACATACATCAGTCCCTCTGACGTAAGCGTTTTTAATCCTTGCTTGAAATATATGTAAAATATTAATGAAGCATCCTCATGAGATGTGCAAAAGTAATTTTGTCTTATATGCTACTCCACGTACAGTTGCCCCGTATTAAAAGACCCTTAAACTAGCACATCATTCTTAAAAAGCGATTAGAGAATACTATTTTCATTTTTATATATCATGATCTCATAGTTTGTGGCTACTAAAATTCAAAGCACAGATCTCTTTCTGTATTTAATGAGGAACAATTACGTAAATTTAAAGCCCTCGTGGTATTTCTAACTAGAATACAAATCCACAGACACGCACATTATCTATCTATTTATTTATGTATCTATCTATCTATCTATCTATCTATCTATATATATATATATATATACATTCAGTTTTATTATGAATACATATACTCGATTACCACGTGTCAAGTGTAATAGGTCGATATAAATGATCGAGGGGAAAAGTGATTGCCTGATATGACTGGACTATGAATTTCCGACTTTGTCGGTTGTAGTGGCCCAGTAAGTATGGTGGCATGCTTTTGTAACTTGCGACGCGAGTTCGAGTCCCCTGGTAGTTACAACAGGTTTTCGTGGATAACAGTATATATATATATATATATATATATATATATATATATATATATATATATATATATATATATATATATATATATTTATTTATTTATATATCAGACACTGATGTGAACACAATCAAATGTTACTAGGAATAAACATTATATACTATATATTATTCTTAGTTACTTGATATGATTATGTAAAAATGCATTGAAGTGTTTTATTAATATATGATTTATACCTGGCCAAGTATAGACTGCAATGTTAACAACTGGATATCACTGGGAGTGCCCGTGTGCACATGTCTGCATGTATAGTTACTTGATTAAAAATCAGTTACTCCTCTTAGCGTCTTGGGGATAAAGGGTACTCAGCCCCCCCCCCTACTATCCTGCTTGATAGTGCAACGTGATAGATTATAGATTTTTACAGAGATTAAAGTCTTATCAAGAGATTAAAGCAGACAGGAGATATATGATCTAAACACATTTTACTTTATACTTAAATTTTATCTACTATCTTCTCTTAAGGGACAAAGTAGATTTTTTTTGCCAACTACTGCTGCTGCTAATCCTACTCGAAAATCATATTTTTTTGAGGTATTACAGAATGCGGCTACTTCACGATCTGTAGTCCGATGCACCCTAAATTAGGTTAGGTTAGGGTACAACAGACTACGAATATCTTCATAGTAATACCTTCATTTTTTTATCCCCAATTCTATCTCTTTCCTTCACAGAATTATTCGAATTATGATTTTTTCCGCTGCTTCCAAATACCATTTAATATATGATAAATGTATATAAAACAAGCAAATTAAGATAAAAAAAAGACAAATATATAAAGTGTATGATAAAAAAATCGATTTTTTTAGATACATTAACTTCAAATATTAAGCGCTCGGAGTAATAGCGAACACCTGAGGACAGAATTTGCACTTTGCTAGTTCATTTGCATTACAATTTTGTTTATTAAATAATCTTAGTCATTACGTTAGAACATGTTTACACTTTCTAGCAATTCTTCATTAACAAATTAAATTATTCAATAATTTTATTGTATTTAAGTAGGTATCATTATATACTATTTAACATTCAAACATATATCACCACCAGGTCAAGCTATGTAGTTTTCATTGCATTATATTTTCTAACCTTTTCTGCAACCACGAGTATTTCCAGCCAGATATAAGAACGTAAACATCTACAATGTTGTGCACAGAATATCTTACACACATGATCACAATATCCAACCGGAGAATACATAATAGAAAACCAAACGTTTATGTAACAAAACAGTCACCCACTCCCCCCATCAGTGTTGCTTGTGTTGTACTGGCAGGAATCGAAACGGAATCGGATGGCGTACAGTATTTACCACAACTCAGCTGACACCACGTTTGGATCATCAGTTTACATTTTACCGACTTATTTATATAGGAAGTTTTCTATATAGATATTGAAAAGCTTATTAAGATAAGTCATGTATATTATCACTAAGATTTAGTTTTCTTAATTATATCTGTAAGGGTTAAAACCATAATAAACAGAAAAAAATATAAAAATGTGAAACTCATTCGAACACGCCTTATTGATCTGCGGAAGACATGCGTAGAAAAACAAGAGAGAAGTGGATTATGATGAAATAATCTACTGGAAAAATTAACTAAAAATCGATAAGTATAGGAATAATTAAATAGACTCAATCATGCCAATTATATTAGACTTGTTGATTTACTGTAATCAATTAAATGCAAATTTAATCGAGTGGCCAGGCGAGGGGAACGCAACTTGTTTAACACTGTGCCTCGAATTAGCTTAGCGGTATGCTACATGCTTATTAAGTAGTCTTAGAAATGAGAAATTATGTACTAGACTTGACAGAGACGTTTTAAATTAGCATTAGAGAGAGAGAGAGAGAGAGAGAGAGAGAGAGAGAGAGAGAGAGAGAGAGAGAGAGAGAGAATGAAATGACCGCCTGAACGAAGCAGAATGATCATGACAGATGAGAATAAAAAATCCATATGAAAAAATAATAAAAAATAAAAAAATAAATGATCATACCAGATAAGAATAAGAAAATGAAATCCATATAAAAAAAAATTAAGGACAGTAAAGGACTCGATAGAACTTCAGGTAAGAAATCATTTGACATCGACCTTTTCACCAGTGAACTCGGTCTTCTCTAAAAGAAACTACATATGTGTATAGTTGTACTAAACATCCGTGAATATACTAAGAATAGCACGTTTTAGTGATAACATAATTTCCGTGGTTTTGCAACCATCTGCTAAAGTAAAAAAAGGAAAAAGTGGTTTTCCGTGCGTAGTTGATTCAGACAAAGTACTCGTGCTCTTTGTATCTCAGGAAACAGTACAAGTGGAAATAAAATTAATTGTTTAGGATGTTGCATACTTTTCCTCATTACCCAATCAATATTATGCGACAGGTGTGTAATTTTAAAGCCATACAAAAAAATGTGTAAAGGTGTGTTCTACGCTGTTCGTTTGTGCACTAACAAAGTCGCACGTGTTTTGCTCTCACACTGCCGTGATACTTTAATAGCCATCACTTTTTCCATATAATTACGGTTATTGTTCCACAGGTATTATTGCGTAAAACCTCAAAACTTTGATTTTAATGTAAAAAGTTTGTTTGGTCATCAAGTATTGGACTACCTTAAAGCTTAATATATGGTGGACTGACTATCGACAGTCATGAAAGATTTTCTTTTATCAATTCATTTATATATTTATATTTATTTACTTATTCATCTATATACCAACTTACGTGCTATATAGTAATTTACTGCCATTTTTGCATCCACAGCATCCAGTGGCCCAGAATGTAACTTATAATTAATGACATGTGCAATGGATTGATTTTTGTGAGTAGTATTTAAAACATTGCATAACTTTTAACGATACATATTTATGTGTTCACTGAATGATCACTGAGATGCTCACAAGCGTTTTCTTATTCGATTCCTCTTAAAAAAATATGAAATAATTGCAACAAATTTCCTTGACGAGATGAAGTAACCTACATTAATTTCAACACTACCACTCGGAGCGGAACCGTACACATTTGAAGCCAAACATGGAACAGATGCCCGTCGTAGTTTACTGAAAGCAGATATGAATGGGAATGGATGCTACAATTCCTAAGATTCTTGGTAACAAATATTTAGTAAAAATATCAACAGATATGAGATCTTGTTACTCTAAGTGGTCTCTCAGACGATTTATAAGTAAAGGTAGAGGGACTTGCGTCAGTCTTACGATAAATTCGTTTTCTATTGTGTGCAGATTGAGGCGAAAGCCATCATTTAGCACAGACTAACGTAAAAGCTGGTAATTCTAAATTTTTCTCAATAGTGGCAATTCACTATCCTTGTGCACTAGGGTGACTTACAAATAAATATGAGAAGCCCATTAATGTTTTATTTTGGAAAATATAGTTTTTCTCGATTGCGAAACTAGGGTCATTTTTATTTTTTATTTTTATGATTATGACACCAGGACGGGCCAAAAAAAAAAATAAAATAAAACAACCCTCATCGGGCCTGGGCACGAAAAATACATAAAGAGAAACAGAGATGGAGTGTGTAATGACTTATCAGATGTGAAGGAATAATAAAAGATGTGTGATGAATATCCAAGAATATTCAGTGTAGCTGTAGGCATAG
Organism: Halocaridina rubra; assembly: GCA_037179515.1. Classification (NCBI taxonomy): domain Eukaryota; kingdom Metazoa; phylum Arthropoda; class Malacostraca; order Decapoda; family Atyidae; genus Halocaridina; species Halocaridina rubra. The sequence continues at coordinate 4,641 of JAXCGZ010012285.1, read as the reverse complement.
AAAAAGAACCGTAACTGAAATAAGACAACATCGAACTGTCCTGGACAGACCTATTTAAGTTCAAAAAAACCTTCAGCTGTAGTATCGCAACAGACTGCTTGTGCCATGAGCCAACCTACTAATTTAATAGAAGTGCACAATAGTTGCTCTATATTAGTATTCTATGAATTATTTTAAAAATTATTTTTGTATTTACAGTGGTACCACTGTGACTAAAGCGCATGAATCAGGAAGCGACACATCCACGTTCGTTATAGTAAGGACATCCAGCCTTAATTCACATTCTCCAACCTGTCTGTATCCACCCCCATGCAAATGGGGAATATTAGACACATATAAAGATATGCAGCAATTGCAGGATATTTTACAAACATCTAAAAGATGGTTAATCTGTTCCCTAAAATTAAGGTAACAAAACACTGAAAGTCTAAGGAGGAAAATTATATATTTTATATATCCTCAAGGGAGATGGGGTACAATTCTAGGTGATATTGGTTAACAATTCAGAAAAATAGTTTAATTATCTTCACAAGATAAAGGTTTCCTATATTCTGGAATATACTCTCTTGACAATACATTACTGGTCATACACATTTTTGCACACTGCATATCAACAAAAATACCTTATTAAGTACAGATGGATCTATATCACATATTACTTTGAATAATATTCAACACAGTGAATAGTTATACAGTATACTCTACAGCATGAATAAATTATACAATGTCAAAGCCATTTCCATAATTGTAATACAATATGAAATAGCATAACAACATGAATACTTGAAAATTCACAGATATTAACATTTGATAACCGGAGTTAAATTTTATAAAGAAAACTTATTCAGTCTGAAAGAACTTGTATTATCAAAAGCTGCATACTTATGATCTTTTATTTATATTTTACTTAAAATTACTAACTTGTTTATTCTAAATCCTGCATATATAGGCTAGTTTTCACATCATTCCTTTTATTAACTTATTGATCTATAATCATAAAACATATTCATAATCCTTGGATAATATCATTTACACCATAAATTTCTATACAATGTACAACAATTATATTATATATAATGATTATACAATATTAAGGCAGTGCGACCTCATCAATCGCAGGTCGTTTCTGGTGTGACTAGTCTTCTACAATTCTCCTTCCAATTTCACCATCCTTTGAGATCCTGTCGACGAAGCATTCTCATCCTCCTTGATCAAATGAGGGTGCAGAATGCGATTTATCTCGGTGGGAAGTGTTGAGAAGAAAGCTCGTACCTATTGGAATGGACACAAGTTTATAGTCATTCTTTCTCTCCCACCTACGTACGTAAAAGCAGATTAATAGGGATAATACTAATGATGAAAAAATAGAAAACGACATCCACATTACCTGCGTAACATGATCAACTATAAAGGATTGAGGAGGAGAGGAAGAGCACTCTACTCCTCTTGAATTCTTTCCTCTTTTCACAACAGAACTGGTAGTGGAAGTGAATATAAGCATGATATGCTGAAACTCTATGCTACTTTAATGCTCTTAAGACTTATGTGGATACCCTGCTAACTCTGGAATATTGCACCTAGTAAATACAAATAATGTAATAGTTGAAATAATGTGGAGAAGAGGATATAAGTCAATGTAAAGGAGGTCATGCTTGGTCAGTGTTCTGAGGTATATCCCTTTATATATTAGAAGAAGGAAAGGAGGGTTTTATATGAATGACTAAGAAGGAAAGGGGAGAGGAAATGAGGAGGAGAATGAATATAAGAGAAAAAAATATGAGAAATGTGGTACTGGACATTTTAAATGAAAAAGGAAAGTAACTGTAGCTACGAGTATATTTGTCCATACCTCTTTTCTAGAGTCGCCAGCCATGACTGAAGAGGGCAAGATGCTGAGGTGACGAAGATTCTTGGATGAAGTTGGAGTCCAATTTGCTCCAGTTTTATTATCTGGATCAGGGTGCCTGTAAATAGGATATAGAGAAAAATCAAAATCTGGAAATTGTCATGTTATATTCTAGTTAGTATTCCTAGTGCTTGGAGAGATTTAGTCACGAACTAGGGAGGCTGATGAGATCTTTCTGCCTTTGAACTTTCTTTGACCTGAAGGATAGTTATGAGATATTACTGACATTATTGCATTCGAAAAACTTCTATTTTTATAGAAAATAGCGTGAGACATTCTGAATATTTACCCTGTGGAAGCAAAGTTTGTCCAAAGTGTTAGCATAAGTCTTCTGACTGCAAGATCTTCTGGTGACTGCAAATCCTTAGGTCTGCCAGGAGGCGCTATCTCGGGAGAGAGGAGAGGTCCTCCACGGAATAAGTAATACAGTTCATCGCCATGGCACACCCCTAGTGTAAGAGATATTTATTATCAAGGAAAATATTTTATCTATTCAGTAACAGATGTATTACTTGTATCAAAAGCTACATATTAACTGTTCCTGGTCAGTCAGCAGTGAGCCCACAATAATTCTTTATGAGGTACAATGAAGAATAATTCTCCAATTAATTTCTATTAAAAAGGAATAATTCATGTGAACAAGTTAATGCTAATTCCAAAATCAAGCCTTAAGTTTCCTTGGTAGTACTCTGGTCCTCCTGAGTTTTGTTTTACTCAAAGACATTCGTTAAATTCTGTATCACTCATTGCCAAATGAATATCTCTTTGCAAAACAAAAATCAATAAGTATCTACTTGTGTTTGTGGTGAATTAAAGATTGACATTAATAAAACACTAAGTGGAAAAGTGGGAGCTATAGAGACTGAGAATATAATTGGAGAGTCTGATGTTCCATGAGGAAATGAGACAAGGAACTGGCCAGTAATCTATAAGAAGAAAATAATATAGTGCTATGAAATATCTGCTTAAAGAAAACGGATTCATAAATACTTTTCTACATGCAGAATAAATAGACACTGAAGACTGCTTGACTTTTCACGAGAAAAAAAATTAATGGTATACGTGTAATTGGCTGCAGCTGGCTATGTCAAACCATTTTCTGATAGAAACAATCGCACGAAAGTACTGCATTGTAAGAAGGAAGGAGGCGGCGATAGCTAAGTGGTTGTAAATAGCGGAGAACTTGGTAACAGAAGATCGAGCCAAGCGAATTCGAGGTAAGGCTACAGAGAGAGAGAGAGAGAGAGAGAGAGAGAGAGAGAGAGAGAGAGAGAGAGAGAGAGAGAGAGAGAGAGAGAGAGAGAGAGAGAGAGAGAGAAGAGAGAGAGAGAGAGAGAGAGAGAGAGAGAGAGAGAGAGAGAGAGGAGAGAGAGAGAGAGAGAGAGAGAGAGAGAGAGAGAGAGAGAGAGAGAGAGAGAGAGAGAGAGAGAGAGAGAGAGAGAGAGAGAGAGAGAGAGAGAGTCAGTCAAAACTTTATTCCATAAAAAATGGCTATTACATGATAATTAATCTAATTACAAATTACAATGTAAAATGTCAAAATAAAACATGAAATTTGCAAAGCACAAAATCAAAAAATTTACACATTAAAATATGCATACGTACACTTCGTCTACCCAATGGGAGGATAATAATGAGACTAAAATCACTTATTAAGTAGGTGATTTAAAAGATGAGATTTAAGTGAGGGTAATGTTTGGCAACTTCTTAAGTTTGCGGGTAAAGAGTTCCAAAGTCTCGGGCCCATTACATTTAAGGCTCTTGCCCCAATATCAGTGGAAGTTCTGGGCACGTAAAAAGAATTCTGATATCTGGTGTTGACATTATTGATACGCACTTGATTAACTGTTGGCAATGAGAAGAGCCATTCCGGTAATATTCCATGATTTATTTTAAAAACTAAAAGACAGATATTATATATGAACTTCATGTCCATCCTTAGCCAACCCAATCTCTCAAAGAGGGGAGTCACGTGATCATATTTATGCACCCCCCCTATGGCAACTCTTGCAGCAAAATTCTGGAGCCTTTTCACTCGTAACATCTGGGTCTTAGTCGTGGGAACCCCAAACACTCAGACAGTAGTTGAGAATACTTAAAATCAATGTTTGTACTACAATTACCCTACAATCAGGCTCGAATCTTTCATAGACTCTGTTCAAGTAAATAAGGGTCCCGTTCACTTTTTTATGTAGTTCATCGATATGAAAATTAAATGTCATGGTACTGTCCATAATAACTCCTAGATTTTTAACCTTATTAGATGGGAAGAGTGAAACATTGTTGAAATTTATACTGATGTTCTCAGGAATGCGGGACAGGTATTGATTTGATCCAAAAATAACGAATTTAGTTTTATTTTCGTTCAGTAAAAGACCATTACTGTTAAAATAACTTTTGGCACAGTTTAATATATCTTCAGCCCTTTTTAAGATTTCAGGAATTCTATCAATGTCACCAGTAAGCATAATCTGGGTGTCATCAGCATACATAACAAGTAGGCAATCTCTTATAAATTGAGGTAAATCATTAACATATATTAAGAAAAGCAGAGGACCCAAAATTGAACCCTGAGGAACGCCAAAACTGATATCTAAAGAAGAAGAGAGAGTCGAGCCCATTCGAACTGATTGAATTCGATCTTTCAGATAATTTTCGAACCAAAATGAGTCAACATGAACTTTGGAAAGTTTCCTCATTAGAATTTGATGGTGTACAGTGTCAAATGCTTTAGA